>JARVZY010001024.1:0-28144 GCA_030686995.1 Artemisia argyi | reverse complement strand
AGTTAACTACAAATAACCTCTTATGCCAAACACACCCTTAATATCAAACTTTTATGATTTTTATGATGTTTGAACTGATATAAGCTACTATAATGAACCAAATAAGATACTTAAGCTATAATAACAATGATCAAGCTAAAATTAACACAAATAAGTAACAAAATAAACTGAAACTAGCTAATTGCATAAAATAAGAGATGTAAATGAAACTTACAAGAGATTTAAAGCTGAAAATAAGAAGAATAGAAGAAGTAGCTTGTAAAGAGAAGCTAGAAAGGAGTAAGGGTCATCATCATCATCACTATATAAGCTCAAGTGCTTAATTCTTAAGCAGTTTGACTTTAGTTGACTTTTTTGGAAATTAAAAGATTGGATCTGATTTAGTACCTAAGAAGCTCACAAAAGCTATGAAAAGCTAGTATGAGCTTAAACTAATTATAAAAAGAGCTTATTGAAGCTGAGTTTAACTACTTAACCAAGTTTTTGTATTTTTTTTTGGATTTTTGTTTTTATAACAGGAATAGTAAATGAGATTGATTAAAAAGCTTTTAGAAGCTTATATAAAGCTAAAACAACTATCAAAAGAGCTTTTACAAGCTTAAGTAAATATTAATGGAGAATTAAGTAAAAACATGAAATAAAATTTAAAAGCAAGTAACAGAAATTAACTGAGAATCTATTATATTAAGAACTTGATTACATTAGAATAAAAGTTTACAAAGCTTAACTAACTAGGAAAACAAAATGACAGACTATCCTTACTAAAAAACTACACACTGAAAATGGTGAAATAAAGGGTTATTTATAGGCCTTTGAGGATGCATCCTAGGGTTTCTGAGAAGGGTCCGGAACTTCAATCTTAACCATCCAATCATTGCTTCACTAATAAGCTTAATCATTTGCCCTTGATTAGTGTGCCACGTCCAATCCACCAATCACAAGCTGTGGGATTGCCAGCTTGTCATTCCCATGTGTCAGGTGTTTCTAGAAGGTATTTTAAGTACGGGTAAAAGCTTAGGGAGAGCAGGGTAATTGTGGGGATGGTGATTGAATAGTAAACGGGGGTAATTGGGAGGGAAGGGTTGTTTGGTTTGATTGGGGTGTTAATTGGTTGACCTAGGTCGGTTTTCGGGTTAAGTGGGTAATACGGGTAGGCAGGGTTTAGTTAATTAGGGAGTGGGCTTGGAAGGATTTGGGCTTGGTGGGTTTGTAGATTGGATTGGATTGTTTTATTAAATCCGGTTTGGTAGTTTAGGATTTAGCTTAGGATTAATTTTGACAATTTTCAAACTTCAAGGGTAAAATCCGCCATTTTTATAAATTTAATCCAAGGGCCTTTCTTGTCATTTATTGATTCTTCAAGGACTATTTCTGACATATAATCTAAATGATGATTAATTCTTGAAATATGCTTCCCCGGCTTCGGCTTTTGACACTTTTCCAAATCTCGTGCTCGTTTTTGTCTTTTAGCATGATTTATGTCCATATTTGCAATATCCGTTCCTGCACGATCACAAACACAAAAAAACACAATACCTTTGGCATTTATGATTAGTTTTTGGTCATTTTGGTCCTAATTTGGTTAAAAAGCACTCCTTTCGTCCCATATTAAGTGTCTACAATGAAATCTTTGAATGTCTCAAATTAAGTGCCCACTTGTACCTTTCAACCAATAAGATGAGACTTTAGTGGGTAAAAATAATATTTGATTGGTGGAGAGTTTAGTTAGTGGAATTTTCTAAAACTTTGTGCATTATGAAAATGGACACTTAATATGGGACGGAGGGAGTATGTGTTTACACACATACCATTTACTCACTTTTGCTATCAAATTAAGGTTTATATGTTTCGATCACTTAGGTTCGATTCATTATGGTTTCCTAAACCCTAAAGGATTCTACTTTATGAGGATACAATGGCATCCAGGATCAAATGTGAAAACCCTATTCATGTTGTCATGTAAATCGTGAAAACTAGGTTTACCTAGATTGTTTTTCTTATATGTGAGCAATTTTGTTTCCATGTATGATTTTGGTTTTAAATATTTTTGGTAAGGTGAAAAACTTTGCTATAAATATGATAAAATTATTTTTGGATACCCTAGGTTACCAAATTAAATCATATGGTAAACAAGATACCTTATGGAACAAGAAAGACTAATCAGTGTTTACCTAAACCCTAGGTGGGTCGATTTTTAGTGATCCTATCTAGATGGGTTCATAAATTTCAACTGGCATGAATCGTGGTGACCAAGCAATTAATTTACATAAACGGATGAAAGTTAAGTTTTACCTAATTTGGAATATGGGATTCCTAAATATAGAAACTAAGATTTAAAATATAACCATGTAATTTAGGAAATGAAACATTTATTAAAAATTACATAATAGAATTTTTCCAAATATGTTTCTTGTTATCTAAATCACAAACTTATAAAATTTCATATTTGAGGAAACCAATTAGGGTTTATAAATTTTATAGGTAAAATCTCCTAAATTGACAATGAGAAGCAATAGGGTGAGAACCGTCATTCTTTGAGAATGAAAAGTTGCATTAGTATGTAATGCAACGATGTTTGTGAAACTCGTGGCTTGCATGGACTATTAGGATGTGCTACACACACGGTGCATGTGCTTGTGTAGTAGGTGCTAGCAAGTAGGGGTATAAATGAGACAAGACAACTCGCGAGTTATTCGAGATCGACTAGTGAAATACTCGAGATCGATTTGATTTGAACGAGTCGAGCTTGAGCTACTCAAGTATACTTTCGAATCGAGCTCGAGCTCGAGCTCGCAAACACTTGGCTCGTAAGGCTCGCGAGCCTTATCGATATTTGATTAAATTACAGTTTTACCCTTTTATATACATGTTAATTGTTATTGTAAGTGGATAATTAGAGTAATTATTTCTTATCATTCATTGAATAATACCGGTACAATATATGATGATACAAAGATGAGTCTAGAACCGGGCTTGAGCCCAAAACATACTACAACATAATAATACGGGCTAACACTCCCCCGCAGTACGAGCGGCGAAATCGCGAAAGCTCGGACTGGAGTAGTAAACTAGAAAAGAAAAGACAAACAAAACATTAACATAATAAAAAGAACATAACTTGAGCGAAACTCTTCAAACATCAGCAGCACAACCGAAGAAGACAAATAAAAGGCTCGTGATGTAAAGCACGAACAACACAATAATAATGTGTGGATTTGTGACCTTAGCACAAATCACCAACACACAGGCTCGTGGCCTAAAGCACGAACAACACAATAATAATGTGTGGATTTGTGACCTTAGCACAAATCACCAAAACAGAAAGATGAGAAAACTAAAGTTGGTTCTAAAACTTCAACCCCCAAAGAACCTTCCGAACAAACGGGGCGTGTTTTTCTCTAGAAAAACATAAAGATCACATATTTAGAAGAAGTTGTGGTTTATTTTGGTTACGGCTTAAAGTGAGCCCTCCGAACCTCCGCCGTGTAGACGGCGGCCAGAGGCGGCAGCGGAGGATTTTAGGTTTTGTGGATCTTATGGCCTGATACCATGTAAGTGGATAATTAGAGTAATGATTTCTTATAATTCATTGAATAATACCGGTACAATATATGGTGATACAAAGATGATTCTAGAACCGAGCTTGAGCCCAAAACATACTACAACATAATAGCCCAATAATAACGAGTTTGAGCCTATTATGTTAAGATAATCGAGCTCGAGTCGAGTTTCGAGCTTGATTTTTAGATGAAAAGTCAAGCTTGAGCTTGAAATCCGAAGCTCGACCTAACTCGAGTCAAGTTTTGATCTCGAGTTTTAGTATTCGGGCCGAGTTCGAGCGTGACAGTACTCGGCTCGTTTACACCTCTACTAGCAAGCCATATCTTAAGTATTTTCACTTTTGTATTATTATTAGTACTTTCCTGCTTTATTTAAAATCATGCAGGACATGCGCCTAAGCTGTAAACCAAAATATAAATTGCGTGGGTTGTGATGTAGTTATTTAAATGTTTATATTTTATTGTTTTGGGTTTAAGGAAGGCATGTCATTGGTGTTCCCTCTTGTATTTTAATTATATAAAGTAGAGTAGCTTTTAAATTAAATGTAAAACAAGATGGGCGTGACACGAGGAAGCCCAGACGAGGTAGAAGAAACTTTGGAGTACGAGGAGATCCAATGAGAGGAAATAAGATCCACCAAGTGCAAATGAAAACACGAAAGCCGAAAAGCCTTCTTGCCTAGTGTCATATTATAACCCTTAGCATAAACCCAAGTTGATTCCCAAAGTGGCTCTCCGGATCAACATTAGATTATGGCTTGACTGTGTCGATTATGTGTTTTATTTAAGTCTAAGTATGCATGCTTTTATAGATAAATAATATGTCAACCGGTATTATAATAGAGAATTAATAAAACTCGGTATTCTGCTAAAGTCATGGGAAACTGTGTACTTAAGCACTGGGTCCCTGACAGCAAGAACGTGTAATAAAAAGGGTAGTACTATGAATTTATTGAAACATATCTAAAAATTGGCTTGGGAAAGGCACCCTAAGTTATTGGACCGTATTTTAACCGGATAAGGTATTGGACCGTATTTTCTTGGCCTTCCCCAATCCCCTCCATCTTTTTGTCTCTACAACTATGCCAATCGCACCAATACCACTCATAGACACCACACCACTACCATCCATAGGCACCGCACCACTAACACCCATAGGCTCTTCATTGCAAGTTTTTTTCCACATCCGTTCAAGAATATCATCTATCATCTTGTTCCATGTGTTCCTATACGAACCATATCAAACAATGACTTCATCACCAAATGTAGCAAGAACTTCTTCAAAGACTTCTTCATTCAACACAACTTTCAACCATCCCTTATCCGCCGGTTGATCAGCCCTAGTAACCAAAGCATTTCCCTTATCATTTTTTCCCATAGCGATTGGTTTGGTTTGTATGTGTGGAGCGTTTTATGAAAATTAGGGTTGGGTTGGGTTAGTTTAATCTTGTGTTTTTTTGGGGGGAAATGGTTGGTTTGTGTTTATTTACGTTACGGGTTGGGTATAACGCAACTGGAAAACGCAGTAAAAAAATGTAGCTAATATTGTTACAAGAATTCTCCTTGTGGTTTCACAATGAAATTGGACCGTTTTGCCCCTCACGTGACACGAGTTAACGATCTAAAGTAACGTTCGTCTGGTGAAAGGACGGGTCAACGCAAAATGGACAACCACATAAACGATTGGTGTAATTATTAAAAGTTAAGGACGAAACCTGCAACTATGGCCTAAAGAAAAAGAAACACGTTACCACACACGTTAGTGGAGTAACTTGGGCACCAACGCCGTTGCAACATTGTGATACCCTATATCATAACACGACATAATGCCATGCCAGATAAACATAACCCCCCCGACATTATCATACCAAGTGCACTTTGGGGGTGTTTGATTCTGACTTAATTGACTTAATATAAAAAAAACTGAATTGATTAACTCATATAAAAATTGTTTGTTTGTGAAATAACTGAAAATATTAAGTAATAAAACTGAGGCTATCTGCATTAAATAATCTCTTTAATTAAACATGATTTAATAAAAAAATTTAACAACAAAAGGTTAGTGTTGATAAATAAATGAAAAATTGGGAGTCTCTAGAGGGGTCGTGTCAGAGTTATATAAGTTGAGAGTGTGAATCAAGTAACACAACAAAACCCAGTTATCAATCGATCAATCAATAACCATCTTCCTTAATACCCATGAAATTATGAATCCAGATATGAAAAACAGTTATCCACAACAACATGAAATATTGCACCTTTTTAGTAGACAAATTGGTTCCAATTCACCTATTAAATTCTCAAGAAAAATCTCTGCTTCTGAGGTTTGTTAAATTTACATTTCATTTTTCATTTATGCTCAGATTATTTATTCATCTTTCAAATTAGTTTACTTGATTCATGATTAAGAGTTAAGGTTACTATGTTTTTTAATTATGTATCTGGGTTGTTAGAAAATGGATTTTTATGTGTTGGGTTAGGGGGTGTTTGTTTTAGCTTATTTGATGGGCTTTTGAGCTTATTAAGATTTTAATAAGCTCATAAGCTCATTATTAATTATAGCTTATAAGCTCAAGTTGATAAGCTTATAAGCCGTAGCTTATAAGCTCTGGTGGATAAGCTTATGAGTTATTAATAATGAGCTTACAAGCTTATTAAAATCTCAGTAAGCTCAAAAGCCCATCAAATAAGCTAACACAAACACCCCCTTAGTATCGTTTTTGTAATGAAAGAATGTGGCTTTTCGAAATGATGGTTCTTGTGTAAAAAGGTTAACTTTATTTACTAAGAGGGTGTTTGGGGATTGGTTTTTCAATGTTTTAGCTGATAAGAAGATGAGCAAAATAGAAAAAAGCTGTTTGGAAAGTAGAGTTTGGATTTGTGTATTTTGTGTTTGGCCTGAATTGGTTTATGAGGAGTTGAGAGAAGGATGTTAGGGAGCTGCATATCTTAGGTTAGACGTTAGAATAAACAGTTCCGGCTTATTGAAGAGTGTATACTTTAGTCAAAATAAGTACATAAGCATAAGTAGTTCGAATTCTCTAAACACTATAGAGTGACTGCATATCCGCTTAAAAAAGCGGATAAGCAGAAAATATAAGCAATCCCAAACACCCTCTAACATGTTAGATCTATAAATGTTATATTTCTATATCATAATGTTAAGATACAGGTTACAAAATTACACAAACACGAACAAAACCATCTTTTAGTGACTTATTAAATGTACACAAGAAGTATATGCCTAAAACGAGACAAATGAAAAAGTACTTTGGTAGTTAATGCAAATGTATTTCTCTGTAGAATGGTGGATAACTAGTGTTATTGTTGTTGTTGTTTTAGGGTCTTGTGAAAAGAATTGGTCTTGATGGAAAACTGAATGGTCATGAGGGATGTGTAAACACTATTGAGTTTAATCAATGTGGTGATCGCCTCATTTCGGGTTCGGATGACAGACAGGTCATGTTTTGGAATGTGGCTACTAGATCGGTGGTTCTTGCGTATGCTTCTGGTCATGTAGATAATATATTTCAAGCTAAATTTATGCCCTTCACTGATGACCGGACAATAGTAACAGCTGCTGCGGATGGTCAGGTGAGTTTCGTATGCTTAATTTTCGTTGGATCTCATGATAGTTATTAGTTGTAGCAAATAGACACAGTGCTCTACGTTGACATTCTTTAAGTTGTTGGTTTATGCTGTTATATATGAGTTTTATACAATTAAACTACTGAAGCATGGTATTGAACATTAAGGGGTCGAGACTAATAAAGTTCGTTGAACGAATCTGGTTATATGTCGTGATGATATACAACAAAAACTGTTTTCTAGATATGACAAGACAACTTATGTAAAGATGTAGGAAAGTTATTGACTCTTCAGGAAAGTAATGTGATGAAGTCTTAAAAGTAAGAAGTTCCCACAATGCTTGTCAATGTGATTATGTATATGTATGATAACGTGGTAACAAGTGTAAAAGCACAATTGCTTTCTTATTTGTAGAGGTTGAAGTGTTAAACCAAGGTCAACATCGAGCCTCGCAGACAAACAACAGATTTACAGTCACTTATGATTTTTATTGTTGATATACTGTTAATTGACGTGCTGACATAAATTTGGAGGCTTGCAGAAAAAGCTTGGCACACTATTCATTGATTAAGCTGAAAATAATTGATAGAACAAGAAGTGCAACTTTAAACACACCGGTAATGAGGGATGTATACATGTAACTAGTTCAGAAATAACTAGGAAAGATATCCCCCATTGGTGATGAAACTAGGAAAGATATCTGATGCAATTTCCGAATGGGCTTGAGCTCTGAACCGAATCATCCTTTCACAGGATCTGCCCCCTTGACCACTACCTACTGACTACTCATGGAATCCCCACCATGATGTTTACCCCCTTGGGACTTTCACATGTGTCACTGCTTAAGAATTTCGGGTCAACATCTGACTCCATGACTCAACAAAAGGGTGACTGAAAGTTATATGACGTGTTAGTTTTTAGATAGAGTTGTGTCTTGTTTATGATTGGCAGAACTGTAGAAGCATTGTGTTTATAGTTTCTTAGAGTGGACGTATGGTGTCTGTAATTATGTGAGTGGTGATTGTTTTTGTGGACCAAACTTATTATAATATATGCACTCTTAATCCTACGGAGTTTACTTATGGATCTCTCGTTTCAAGTTTAATAACCTATTTTCAGTAATATCTTTGACAAACAGGAAAAAAGAACATACTGGCGTATAATTGATTATCACATTCGTAAGGCCTTTCAGTTTGAATCTTAAACAAACAAGAATTTTATTTCCAGGTAAGGCTTGGCCAGGTACTGGAAAATGGTAATGTGAAAACGAAGAAATTAGGGAAACATCATGGCCGCGTTCACAAGCTTGCTATTGAGCCAGGAAGTCCCCACATATTCTACAGTTGCGGTGAGGATGGATTAGTTCAACATGTAAGTTATGTTTAAAACCTTTTTTTTTTAAGTGTAAAATACCAATTTACTTTTGTGTTTGTCATTATATATTTTTGTACATCGAGTAAGTGGGTCATGAAAAGATGGCTTCAGTCCCGTTTGAGTCATGTTGTAGCCAAAAAAACCCTTAAAAAGTGGCTTTTAAAAGTGATTATTTTTTCACGGATAATGTTAAATCTATGAGTAAACATTTTGGAAGTACAAATAATGTTAAGGTTAATATAAAAAAAAACGTTGAGAAACAGGTTAAATAAAAATGACCCAAATAGGATGTAAAACCATAACTTAATGACTCAAGTGTACCAATATGTCTTTGGCCTGGTGGTATCAAGGTGCTCCTCTCCATTGGGATTAGGTGTCAAGTCTCACTTTGGACAATGGTGTAGTTTAGAGGTTGTGTGAGTTTGCCTTTCAAACCAAAAAATAAGTGTAATGCCTAACACGGGACAAATGCAAAATTACGGTGGTATATTAGGCAAAGACCCTTTTTATATCTTTACCATGATTAGTTTGACCATTATAAAATTTTATTTACAAAAACTTCACTCGAGACAAATTTGATTATTAGACAGCTTATGTCTTTTTGCAGTTTGATTTACGAAGTAATTCATCTACAAAGATGTTCATGTGCTCCTCGTTTGCAGAAAACAACCAACAACGCTCCAGCTCAAGTACTTTAAGATTAAATTCCATGGTAATAGACCCACGGAATCCTAATTATTTTTCTATAGGAGGTTCTGATAAGTATGCGCGTCTATATGACATTAGAAACATCCAAAAGGACCTGGCAGTAAACACATTTTGCCCAAAACATCTAATCGAGAGTCATGATGTTCACATCACTGGTATGGCATACTCAAACACAAGTGAACTTCTCGTCTCTTACAATGATGAACTCATTTATTCATTTCAAAAGAATATGGGGTTGGGGTCCACCCCGATGTCGGTTACAAAAGAATATTTGGATGATTTGGAAGATCCGCAAAAGTATTATGGCCATAGGAACTCGTTGACTGTTAAAGGTGTCAGCTTCTTTGGGCCAAATAATGAGTATGTTATGAGTGGCTCAGATTGTGGTCATATTTTTATTTGGAAGAAAAAAGATGGTACGCTTGTTCGTGTAATGGAAGGTGATCGCCGTATAGTGAACCAAGTGGAGCCGCATCCTAATATCCCTGTTCTTGCTTCATCTGGACTGGAGAAGAGTATAAAGCTTTGGGTTCCCATGTCGGATGACATTCTTCCATTGCCTCGTGATTTAGATGAGGTATGAATTAATGATCTTATTTCTTAATCTGTTTTATCTGGCCAACTGTGGCCCAATTGGTCCATGGTGGAACAAGTGTGTCAGGTAACGGGTCAAAAACAGGTTGGGCCAATACCCTGCAAACCATTTTGATTATATTTTGTATCATATTTGTGTTAAATGTGATTGCAAGAACTATATTGTTACATGTTCAAAAAAAGAACTATATTGTTACTATAATAATCTAAACTAGTATTCTAGGATCCATTTTTTAGGAGCTTTTTAGCTTTTGAACACATTTCATTTGACCCATTTCCATTTTAGTTAAATCTTTTAGCTTAAATCTGCTTGACCATTAGAGATAGAACATAACCCAAATGGACCCATTAATATTTAAATGCGTAGATAGAAATACCACTTCTGATGCTGTCGATGCCAAGGGTCCCTAATCGCTTTCATATGGACCAAGTAAACCTATATATTTTGATCACTCTCACTCTGTAATACTTCAGATTGTCAAAATTTTGTTTATGATAATGCTTTTGAAAGAAAAAGAACCATATTGAGTGGTATTGCATAAAATTTGTGCGACAAGCACCCAAGTGGTGCTACAAGATGGCGGGTAGTGTCCACACCAAAGTGCCTTAAAGGTCAGTTTCAGCATTGGTGGCAAGAGCCAAGAGTTGGTTGCTAACATGCCAAAAAGGGGTTTCGGTTGAAACAAGTCATTTTAGTACCTGTTTCGGGTTGGGTTGACCCACTTAACATTTTTCAGTTTTCAATTCTAGAATCTTCTGTGCTGTGATGTATTAAATATGACTTTGCATGAATGATTAAACTAAATATTTGTATAAAACGATTTCGGAAGTGATATGCAACTATGGACTCGATAGACTTTGAACCACATTTGACATATTTTCCTTGTGACTATGTTTTGTTTCAACCCATTTGAGATACAACGCAACCCAAATCAGCCATTCATAATTAATTGTTTCGAATTTACCACCCTACGTTTGAGTGACTACTGACACTTTTTTTGCAATGACTGCTGTTGTTATACATCTTCCTTTGTGAAGTAGATCTATCACAAACTCTTTTATGTATTCAAAATATCAACTTCCTAATTCATTAAGAAAAGATGGTGCCCTGACTTTCATAAATGCACAGGGTGTAATATATACTTCTCATATGATAGAACTATTTTATGCAACAAACAAGCTAATTATCTGCTTTGATGGACTGAACAGATAATGGAGTCAAACAGGCGAGGCAGGGAAGACCATTCACGAGTCACACTGACACCAGATGTTATAATGCATGTTTTGCGGCTTCACAGGAGGCAGGCAATGGCTTATATCGAAAGGAGATACAGTAGAGATGATATTGCAAGTGACGAGGAAGAGGAAAGTGATGGTTATGTCTTGGGAGTCAGTGGTGGCGATGGCTCTTTAGATGATGGAAATCCCAACGAGTGTAATATCGCTTGATATTAAAATGCATTGTATTTGTAAAAAGTTTTTGTTTTAACCCCTTACGAGTTAAGTCTTCACAATGCTGTTTGAGCTGCCTATGTATGATATGTTGAATAAAGGTTGATGGCGGTTTTGTGTATCGGTATGAATGATATAGATAGTGTAACTGATTACTTGATTAGTATCTGTATAGTGTGCATGAGATTTACTAGTTAGCTGCTATCGGTTTTCTTGAAGACTATCTAAACTTTGTCTGGTTCATGTGATAATATGAAATAAAAGATATTGCGTTTATTTTTTTTATTTTTCTCTTTGAACAATAGACATAAGCTCTAGATAGTTGTCCTAAAAGAGACTTGAAACCATAACTATTTGAGTTTCGGAGCTTAAATGAAATCAAAGGTTAGGCATATCTGTTTTTCTAACGTGCGCCTGGATAAGAAGGCAGGAATCTACAAGAAAGGACTCATGGTCCACACAAAAATATAATTTTTAACTTTTTTTTTTTTTTTTTTTTTTTTTTTTTTTTTAATATTTTGAAATGTTTATTTTTGTGTGAGTCTTAAGTTTTTTTTGTGAGTCTCTGTCTTCTTATCTTATGCTCCTAGGGCACAAGTTAAGAAAAATCCAATTTATAATGATGAAATGATAATAGCTCATCGTTTTATAAGCTTTATTGTATCAGTCGGTAGAGTTTGGTTAAGACTTTCAAAGTCGGGTAGTCGTAGAGTTTGGGTAAGACTTTCAAAGTAACTCGACAAGAGAATTCAGGCTATATACATGAAGAATCATAATCGAGATTAAAGTTTCATAAGTATAGACGATTTATTCTTTTCTTATGGGGATGTCTAACCAATGCCCTAAGGGTATTGATTAAGATTTGTCTTTTTGTGGCTTTTAGTTTCTATTTATGTAGGTCCATATCTAAAAATTCAAAATTTGAACAAAATTTATTTTACAGATTTGATGATTATTTATTAACTTCATTTAACAACTTCTAGAGTCTAATGTTGCAATTGTAATGATGTATGCAGCTCTATACCATAAGCAATCATCAAACACAGTTAATTCATAATTGTCTTAAATGCATATCACTTATTCACTTTGCCTTAAAAAGATTTTCTTCTGTAAATTTACTTATTTACCCGTTGACAATTACACAAAAATATTGACTAAATTTACTACTACGTCACATAAGTCATTTCACTGTATCTTATCAAAAGATTTTCAAAATCCACTAATTATGTATCAGGAACACTATCATGTATATAAAATTCATAAAAAAAAGGTATTTTCATTTTCTAGAATATATAAAGTACATGCTAAAATACGGTGAGGTAGAAAAATGATTTATTGTCAGTTGTGTTACTTGGTTCTGCAGACTAATCATTTGATTTGCAGACAACATTTAAGTACCCCCTCCATCCCCAGTCCTATAAACCATCATTTTTAACGTATACTATTTTCTTTCCATTTTTAAATTTGTTTCTAGTACTAGTATAGTTATCATTGAAAACTGAAATGATTTGCTTCAGAAACTAAAATTCAAACCTCTGTCCAAGCGACCACTTGGGCCCTCACATATGACCTTAGATCGTAGTATCCTAGTTTATCCGATATGGAGAAGGTTATCTCGATCTAGAACCTTTTTTACGCTCTTTTCTTGCACATGATTTGTGCATGAAGTAGCGGTTCCATAATGAACTAGAAAAATGAACCGCTCGTTACCAAATAGGACTTTTGTTTCCCCATGCATACCTGCTATTCGTATGTAGAGACACGATTCTTGTCATCCTGTCTGGGTTTGGGCAATCACTTTTTAGATCATGGCTCGTAAACATGTAGAATAAACATCGTCCAGGTGAGTGAGGGTGTATGTGATGCGAAGTTTTTTGGTGTTTGATGTTTATGGTAAAAAAATTGTTTGAAAATAAGCATTTAGCATTTTCAGATTTTTCAAATGATACTTTTTCTAAGACTACTAAAAAATGCATTCAAATTAAAACGCTATTTTTACTTTGTTCTTCTAATGAACAAGTACTATTTGGTGTCGAGAGAAAGTGAGTTTAGTGGAGTTGAGCTAAGCTTGAGCTTAGACTAGAAAGCAAGGGAACACAATTCTCATCTTACATCTCAGCGTCATCTTAATTTTCTCTCTCCTCTCACTTTTCCTCACACCTACTCACTTATTTGTGGACAAGGTCATCTTAACCTCACTTTTCATTATAATACCCACTTTATAAAAATATACCCCATTAAATATCTCACACATACTCACAAATAAAATAAAAAACTATAAAACAAAAGAGATGGGCCCACATCACACCGAAGGTAACTCGATGAGCAAGTCATCTTAATTCTTCTTGGTTTGTGTTCTAGCGCATGACTTTGGTGGGAGGACATGGCTCACGAGTGACTTTGACGGTCACCTAGTTGCAAACTCACCCCTTTGCCTTCTAGTTTAATAACTGAGGCATGAATGAGTAGGCTTAGCTTCAGCTAAACAAGCTCAGCACAATTTAGCTCAAGATTAGCACCACTCATATATTTTACATCTATTGCTAGTTTCGATAAACATGACTTCAGAGGACCAAACATTATAATGCATTCAAATTAAAATGCGACTTTTACTTTGTTTTAACATTATGTTTTAAGCTTTTAATGAACAACAACTATTTGGTGTCGAGAGAATCAACTAGCATGTGGTCTAGTGGGTAACTCTTATAGAGTTAAGTGAGCCACTCTGAGAGTAGTACCGGTTGGGTGACCTACCGGGAAGTCCTCAAGTGGGGCAGGACCACATGCTCTGTTGATACCATCCCCCCACCGCAAATGCTCAGATTGACTGGTCAGCGAGGGGTCTTTTGAGATAATAGCCAGGGTTCATAGCCCACCTCCTGATAAGTACAGTCACTGGGACAGGTGCTGATTGCCTGGGGCCGGGTCCTTGGGGGAGGGTCCGGTTGGCATCCTTAGGATGCATGGGACCAGGGTGATCCCACCGATCTTCACCTTTTGAGATTTGGTGTCGAGAGAAAAGTTAGTTTGAGCGGAGTTGACCTAAGCTTGAGCTACCAACTAAGCATGAATAAGTAGGTTGAGCTCCACTCATATATCTTACATTTATTGTTAGGTGGTGTTTGTTTTTTAAGAGGTTCTGAATCTGAATCTGAACCGCACATCTGAATCTGAATCTGAGGCGTAAATGTCTGAATCTGACCGCATCTGAACGGGGAAAAAACCTCATGTTTGAACCACATATTTGCTTGCTTGTACTATTTTTTTTTCTTTTGCGTCAGCAAGAGGCAACAAGAGGCATTCAGACACCCCTCTCAAGTCTAGACCATTAAGATCTTACTGCCTCTGAACACGTCTGAACGGTAAAAAAAAGGTCTGAACGACCAAAATGTCTGACCGCGTCTGAACGGTTCAGATTAAGAGGCTGTTAAGAGCCTCTTAACGAAAAACAAACACCACCTTAGTTTCACTAAACATGACTTCAGAAGACTAAACATTAGGGTATAAACAGACATTTGAGATGAGTACTCGTTGGTCAGAAGAAGAAGAAACCTTGCTAGCTGAAGTTTGAATTGAAGTTTCTCAAGAACAACACACTAACAATGATCACACATTTTGGAATCGGGTTGTAGACATGTTCAACAATCAGACTGTCGGTAACAATCGCAACAAAAATATGGTCACGGGTAAATGGTCAAGACTTAACTGTGAATGTAAAAGATTCAACGCTATTTACAATCAGTTGCAGCGTACAAGCGGGGAAAACGACAGTGATCGTCTCAATAATGCAAAGACCATTTATGAACAATGCTATGGTGGGAAAAGCTTTCACTATGTTCACATGTGGGAGGTGATGAGAAACCACCCCATATGGCTAATTTATGGTTAATGGTGTTGTATGATTTAGTATCGTTTTTAATTTTTTCGGTATCATTTTAATATGTTATAATGTTACCTTAAGTTTGAATTTGAATAAAATGCGTGTTTCAATTATTTGAAAAAATCCCACTCTTCCATCCACAATATTAACTAAAATTAATTTCATTGAAATAAAAGTTACAAGATTTAAACCTCACACATGTTTTTATTTTTTATTATTTTTTTTTTTAGGATATACATAAAATTAACTAGTTTTGGTTTGGATTATTTGTCCTGATTTGTGCTTTTCGGGCAAGGGAAGAAGTCCACTTTCCTGTCAACATGTTCTTGGTACGAATATGGTAGTTGCGCTTCTTGACTTCCTTGTTTTATGCGTCGAGAACTTTATCCCAAAACATATTCATTTGTTGATCCGCACTCGTATTTGGATTTTCTAATATTTGAGTGAAACACTCCTCCAAAAGAGATTCCTCTTCTTTGCTCCAAAATCTACTCATTTTGTTTGGAAAAATATATTGAAAATGTGTGTGAAATATGAAATAATAATGGGTATTTATAAGGTTTTTAGAGGGTTAAAATTTAAGTTTTTAATGTATAAATTTGAAAAAAAAAAAAAAAAAAGCACATTATTTTGGCCTACTAGCTGTTACCCAATGTCCTTATTCAAAAAAAAAAAAAAAAAAAAAAAAAAAAAAAAAAAAAAAAAAAAAGCCAGGCTGGCCACCACGGCGCAAGGCATGATGACACCACCAGCGTAACCGTGCGCCATCGACTATTTTGGGCTAGTGGGATGGCACGAGGCGAAAACGCCAACGTACCTCCCGGCTCCCGCTCTTATGCGAAGTTGAGTTTGGTGGAGGAGCATGCATAATATTGTCGACATGGATTTGTACATGGGTGTCAGTATTTTTGTAATGTGATGAATTTGAATACAGGATACATTTTGGTATTATTTGTTGGAGTATAAATGATTATCAATGGATGTTGTAAATTTAATTTATAAATTTTAAGTTGTTTTTGTTGTTTATAAACTGTGATGAATAGTGGTCGGGACAATTAAGGATCACCGGAATTATTGGTAGGCTGTGGGAGAAAATGGGGTTGAAGATAAATTTGGTTGAAGATGAGGGTATTCTTGTCATTTGACAGTCAAACGGTCATATAGCCTATTATAGAAGGTTGCAACAAAGTTTGATAGATGATAATAATAGTTTAGAAAGTTCGTTACGTAACTTTGAAATTTTTTGAAAGTTCATGGTCAATTCATAAAATTAACCCTTTATTTAACTGAAGGAAAGTTCTTGGTTATTTTTATGGGATTGGTTATCCATATCCTTTAAAACAATTGTAATACATCTTATTTTTTATTTTATTTTATTTTTTATAATTTTGATTTTATTATAAAATTGAAAAATAAAAAATACAGAACATAAAGTATAAGGTTTGATAAGTTAAAACTGGTAAAAGAAAAAATGTATTGTCTTAGTATTAAAGTGGGTAAAACTATCAAAAAAGGTACAGAACTCGGGTGTACCCATAGTACCACCCTATCTATATTTATTCATTTTGAAAGGACGATCATTTTAGGGTCAAGTCTATATATGTTGGAAAAATGAGTTTTGCAAAATGGTTTTTGTAAACTTTGGACATTATTTAATATATGTATATGTTACATATATTTGTGTTACTTGGGGGCGTTTTGTTCTCCTCCAAGAGAGCTTTGCAACGAGATAAAGTATGTCCAAAATAGAGCTGAAATGAATGAGATATCGTGTCTCAAAGTGAGGCACATGAAACACAAAAATTGTAAAAGTAGAACTATCCCACATCGCTTAGAAAATGAAGTGGAGACTAGTTTATAAGGGAATCATTGTACTAGTTTTCAAATTCCTTTCGGTGAGCTATGCTCCCACTCATACGTGCGCGCGCGCAGGCGGGGTGCAGAAAATGGTACTTCTGGGCCAAAATGGGTTCTGAACTCATGTGAGCCAGCGCGATCTGCGGATACGAATGCAGCTCCGAAACCTCGCCTATGTGCGAAAATTTTTGCTGCTAGTTCGGGTCAGTTTTTTCCAAGATATTCTGTAAATCTATTTTAGGAATAGATTTGAACTTATTGGACAAGTTTTTACAGAATCATGTTTGTGTAATACATTATACGAAAATCTGTTTTGATTATAACAGATTTCGCTTATTATGACTAATATTTAGTCTTGGAGAACAAGACAAATTTACGCTATAAATATTGTCATATTCTCATTCGATTTGATACAGATAATACCACAGCTCTATAGCAGCCGAATTCCAGCAATCTTATTCGATCAGAATCACGCAGAGCTTCAGCGATCTTTCAGGCAAGTGTGTCTAGTCCGGCTGTACAACAGCTTTGGACGTTGTAGGCGAATCTGTTTTAAGGGAATCGTGTCTAACACGAGCCTCATCATTTACTGCTTATTATTTACGTATCGTTCATAGTGTCTGTCTTCTGCTTCTACTCTATTCTGTCTGTATTTTATTTTCTGTTATTTACTTTCTATTAATTTTATTCTTGTAATCTGATTTATTAATAAAAGTGTACACAGTTTCCCACAGTCTTAAAACAGATTCGGTTTAACCGAATTAAAACACTTTGTTTAAATCAGATTAATTATTTTAACAGATCTTATAAACTGTTTTCAGGTGAAACCTTGTTGAGTTTCTTTGGAAATCAGTTTTTAATTAAACATATTTAATTTACAGATTTGGTGTACAGATCTATAACGTTTTTTTAAGCAGTTGTTCTAATCAGTTTAAAGAAACCAAGATTGAGTTTCTATTAACTGATTTATCGAATCCAAGATAGAGTTTCGTTGAGTCAGATCTGGTACAAGTAGATACCGATTTGCAACAGTTTGTTTAACTGTTTGTGTTTCATTTTCAGGATGACAATTGACGCTACTCTTGTGAATACTACTGTGCATGTACCTGGTGTACCAGTTACCAACACGGTTGCTAATCATGCTGAGAAACCAGAGAAATTCAATGGGAAGAATTTTAAGAGGTGGCAATAGAAGATGTTCTTCTATCTCACTACTTTGAACCTTGCGCGGTTCTTAAAAGAGAATCCACCTCACGTGGAACATCCTGCTAAAGGTTCCAACAACAGGGAATGGTTTTTGACGTCATTGCCATGATCTCTGAAGTTAACCTAGTAGGTTCCAACAACAGGGAATGGTGGGTTGATACTGGGGCTACCCGTCATGTGTGTGCTGATAAGAGTATGTTTCACTCTTTCAGAGCGGTTGACAATGGAGACAAGTTGTACATGGGCAACTCTGAAACTGCTGATATCAAGGGCGAAGTAGATGTAATCCTGAAGATGACATCCGAGAAAGAGCTCAACTTGACTAATGTCTTGTATGTTTCAGAGATTCGCAAGAATCTTGTGTCTGGGTGGCTGTTGAACAAGTTTGGTTTTCGTCTTGTTTTTTAGTCTGATAAGTTTGTTCTTTCTAAGAATCAAATGTATGCTGGTAGGGGATATGCCCTGAATGGTATGTTTAAACTCAATGTAATGGTTGTTAAGAATGATATCAATAAAATGAATTCTTCTGCTTACTTGATTGAGTCTTCTAATGTGTGGCATGGCCGTCTTGGACATGTAATTTTAATTCAGTGCGCCGGTTGATTAAATTTAATTGCATACCGAATTTCCATATTGATTTAAAATACAAATGTGAAACTTGTGTTGAAGCCAAACTTACAAGAGCATCTTTAAAATCGGTTGAACGAAAAACCGAACCACTTGATATGATACACACTAACATATGTGATTTGAAATCACTACCCACAAAAGGTGGCAATAAGTACTTTATCACGTTTATTGATGATTGCACAAAAGGTGGAAAAATGAGTTTTGCAAAGTAGTTTTTGCAAACTTTGAACATTATTTAATATATGTATATGTTACATATATTTGTGTTATTTGGGGGCGTTTTGTTCTCCTCCAAGAGAGCTTTGCAACGAGATAAAGTATGTCCAAAATAAAGTTGAAATGAATGAGATATCGTGTCTCAAAGTGAGGCACATGAAACACAAAAATTGGGAAAGTAGAACTATCCCACATCGCTTAGAAAAGGAAGTTGAGACTAGTTTATAAGGGAATCCTTGTACTAGCTTTCAAATTCTTTTAGGTGAGCTATGCTCCCACTCCTACGTGCGCGCGCGCCGAGGGGGGGGGGGCAGAAAATGGGATTTTTGGGTCAAAATGGGTTCGCAACTTCTGAACTCATGCGTTTTTGCTGCTAGTTCGGGTTAGTTTTTTCCAAGATATTCTGTAAATCTATTTTAGGAATAGATTTGAACTTACTGGACAAGTTTTTATAGAATCATGTTTGTGTAATACATTATACGAAAATCTGTTTTGATTATACCAGATTTCGTTTATTATGACTAATATTTAGTCTTGGAGAACAATACAAATTTACGCTATAAATATTGTCATATTCTCATTCAATTTGATACAGATAATACCACAGCTCTATAGCAACCAAATTCCATCAACTTATTCGACCAGAATTACGCAGAGCTTCAGTGATCTTTCAGGCAAGTGTGTCTAGTCTGGCTGTACAACAACTTTGGACGTTGTAGGCGAATCTGTTTTAAAGGAATCGTGTCTAACACGAGCCTCGTCATTTACTGCTTATTATTTACGTATCGTTCATAGTGTCTGTCTTCTGCTTCTACTCCATTCTGTCTGTATTTTATTTTCTGTTATTTACTTTCTGTTAATTTTATTCTTGTAATCTGATTTATTAATAAAAGTGTGCACAGTTTCCCACAATATATACCCAACTAAAACATTATAAGGACATATATACTAAAAACATGTTTTAAATGCATTGTACATCATTCATTCAAAACATGTATTTTGAGTATATATAACATTTTAATGTTTAAATTGGGCATATATAAAAGGGTTTTTCTATCTTTTGCCCTAGGGCACAAGATAAGAAGGACAAAAAGTAAAAAAAAAAAAAAAAAAAAAAAAAAAGTACAAGAGACCCACGAAAATGAACATAGGGATCCTATAGAAAATTATCCTTTCATTTTACTAATTTAAATAATTTATGAAGAGTTTGTTGGTACTATTAGGATTCCAAGACTAGTAATAACATGTTGCACCAGGCGTGGAATTGCGTCAACCATTGTTATGGCAACCTCTTTGCACGCACGAAGGTCTAGAAAATGGAAGTGGTTTGTGGCCGGTATCACCGAATGAAAAGTTAGTTATTGTCTGTGTAAATGTATTGTAAGGTATATTTGTATTTAAATGTTATTTTGAGTAGTACGGGGATGTTTGGCTAAGCTTATTTGATAGGCTTACTAGCTTATTAGCTTATATGTGTCAAATAAACCAAAATCAAGTGTTTTGTTAAGCTTATAGGAGTGGCTTATGAGCTAACATAAAAGGGTTATTGATAAGCCCCAAAAGTGTGGCTTTTTAAGTAAGGTTGGACTATAATAAGTTGCATTATAAACTACAATTTTAGCCTCAATTATATCTAGTTTAACATTCATAGTTTTCAACCCATGTCTTTTATAGTCATTTACCAATTTAAACTAAACCAAACATGTGAGGTTATTAACTTATTAAACATAAGCTTATGAGCTTAAGATATACATAAACAGCTTATGTAACATAAGCCCAACTCAAAAGTTTAGCCAAACACACCTAAATATGTATACGGTGGAAAATGGTGGAATTTAGCTATTCAAAAGCAATGTAGAATAAAATAATATAAATGAAAATCTAAAAAGATGTATGTCCGGAAACCAATCATATTTAAAGTAAAGTAATGCACTTGAACACACCAAAAACCATCAAGAGTATCTTATGTTCACTCAATATCGTTTTAAATAATAGTAATGATTAAAATCATTTGCAAACGATGTATGAAATCATATTGCTATTTAATTTTTGGACACAAGATTCATATAAAAATCATACCACCACGTGAACAAGGAAAACAAAAAGAAAACAGCCTGACAAAACTTTACTACTCGTATAAGATCTAACAAACATTTAAATATCACCAAAACCATAAAGCCATAAACAATCCATGATAAAAAAGATAAGTCAAACAAAATAACACAAGTAATGTAAAAAACCAAATAGTAAAAAACTAAATTTTACTAGAAGTTGATATATAAGGTTACTACACCCATGCTTAAATATATTAAAATACCAATTGTACCCCCTAATCTCCCTATCTACTTGACACCAAAACATGTTGCAAAACCAAAATATAGGGGTTACAAAAGGTGATATCATGTGTCCACTTTAGTTATTTCACTAGTCTTGATTCATCTTCCTAATAAAACTTCTTCAAGGCTTCCTAGAACTTGAGCAACCATGATTGTTGGTGGGAGTGAGGTTGAGGTCAGTGAGTGAGTTTGGTGCATGATTATTGACATTCTGATCACCCATTGTTAGCCTCTTCTTGAGCTGTGAAAGCAACTTCTGGTTTTCTTGGTTTAGAAGTTGTGCTTTCTTCCTCAACTTCTCATTTTCTTGCATTATCAAGCAGTTTTCCATGTACAACTTTGAGTTCAATCTTTCCATCTTTTTTCAAACCTGAAAACAAACCAATAAAATATAATCAGTAATCAAACTATATAAACAAAACCCATGTCAAGTATTTAAAAACATTGCAAGATTTCAAACAAAAATACTCACAAATCAAGAAAACAAGAAAAAAAACAGAGAAAAACAGGGGAAACTTATAGTTTTTTTTGTAGAAAATGAAGGACATATTTGAACTCTATATAAAAGAGTTATAGAAAATTGATAAATATGGAATATGGGTTATCTTAAAATATACTCATATGTGAACAAACTTTGTTCTTTATGCCTCAACAAACAAGGCAAGAATAAAGAGACATAACTAAACTTTGCACATAGTGTATATTTTTCATGTATATAAAAGAGTGTTTTTTAGTGTGTGTATCTTTTCAAGAAAGATCATATCACCTCTGGAAGAGAGGAAAAGGCGTAGGAAAAGAGTATAGAAACTGTGTTTTTTGTGAATGTTGAGCACAGCAGAAGTGGTGGGACAAAATGAAACACATGTGGTTTATATAGTGAGAAAAGTGAGGGGTGGGGTGGGGGGGGGGGGGGGGGGTAGGGTGGGGGTGTGAGGTGTTATTCATTGCAGGAAAACTAATGATAATGAGGAAGGGAGGTGAAGAGAATAAGGCGGCTTTGTATTGGAATGGATTAAATGTTGTTCTTCTTGCACAATGATGATGATTATGAGATTTTTGGTTTCATTACGTCATGTGAATGATGGGGTCTCAAGTAGGGGTATTTTCGGTATAGAGAAACTATTTGTAAAGATAAAGATGTTTGATACCATTTATGTTTAAAGTTGAAAAAAGAGAAACTATTTGTAACTAAGAAATATCACTTCACCTAGTTATGAAAATGTCAAACAAAGTTATAACCTTTCATTTGATGTCATTAGTCATTAACTCATTACATCTAGTTTGCTAGACACTACAATACGTAGTAATACTTTTAGGTAAGATATGTGGTTGCCAATGCATAAAACAATTACATTTTCTAATGATAAAAACCCTTTTACGACCTAAAGTAAACAGATTAAGAAGAAAACGTAATGTATTACCGTTATAATCGTTGGGGGGTTGCGGTCACAAGAAATTGGTGGGCAACGGGTGATCGGAAAGCCGGACATCTATGTTCTCATAGGAGGGGGAGGTTGTGGTCTCCCAGTATCACAATGTCTTGAGTTGCTTTCATATATGATACATAATTTTTGGTCTCCTCACGCGTGGTGTTTGTTGTAGCGGGTGTTTCTCAAGTGTGGTGGGTCAAAAAATGAGAGCAAAATGTTGTGGCCGCCGCTGGTTAAATTGAGAGTTTTATATTTGTATGTGCGTTTAGTGGTGTGTAAATGAATAGTGATGGGTGAGTGATTGTTACAGAGGTAAATTTGGTGATAATGTTAAAAAAAAAATGATTGTCACTAAAATGACGATGATGAAGATGTGAACTATTGCATGAAACTAAGAGTGAACTCGTTGAATGAGGTTATTCATATACGTTAACAGTATTTTGATTTAAATGTTTTTACAAAATATATTTTAGTTAACAGTATTTCGATTTAAATGTTTTTACAAAATATATTTTATTTCAATATACCTTATACTTATCATAAAAGTGTACCCATAATTTGTTGATGTTGCTTTTAAACTTTACTTTGAGAACTTTTTCATATCCAAAGTAAATATGTACATTTCTAACCTACTAAAAGAATTATTTTTTGTTTTTTAAATTTTGTATTCAATTAAAAACAAAAATGCTGGGAGATACGCAATGATGGTTTTGGATTGTTGCAACGACGGAGCTCTTCGCCCCCCATCATCACCTCTTCCCTTCATCATCCATTTTACTAATAATTATTTTCTGAATAATATCATTTGTTTCAATTATTTATCTTCATGATATTTACTAGTATATTCTTTTTTTACTTTATTTGTGATGCTTAAATCTGTTGATAAAGCTTTGTAACAAATTGTTTCAAGTATTTTTTTTTTACAAGTTTATATTTTTGTTAACGCCTTTCAACAACCATAGTTAGTTTAGGAAATAGTACGATTTCTCTAATAGTGGTAATGAAATTTTTTGGGAACACAAAAAATAAAAATACTTGATACGTCACAGGCAATAAATTAACGTACACTAACAAAAACAATACTCAATTATGTTGGGACAACGTGATATGAGAAAAATAAAATGTAAAGAGAAATATATTGTTTGGAAAATAGAAAAGGGTTGTTTTCACAAATATCTTCGACACTAATATGTGAAGGTATACATGTAGGCAAATATACAGTGTACGTGTATGTGAGTATATATACGTGTATGTAAGTACAAGAATACATATAATGCGAGAGAGTCAAGTGTGCTGGCTCAAGTCGTTTCGTCATCTCACCACCACCTTCATATTTCACATTCACACACTAAAATACCTTTTCACTAGCGGCTCAAGCCAAAATACCTTTTTTAAAACCTACCATACCTAATTAAAATACAAAATCAATTAAGAAAAGTCTTGCGAATAGGCGTTGCATTAGTAACACCACTTGGGAAATGGCACAGGAGAGAGTGGTGGCACCAAAATGCCATTTCCTTTCCACATAAGATTGGCACTGTTTGGGTGTGATTGCACCGTTCGCTCTAATAATAAAGTGTAAAAACATATTTAACAAGTACAAAACACGTAGAAAAATCATAAAAGCATAGTACAACATATAACTTGCATTTGTTGCGTGACAAATATGAGTCATTTAAAAAAGGATAATACTACAAATTATTTGAATTATGCAAGGTTTTGAAACTCGGGTTGACCCGGTCGGGTTAACCGGTTCAACTGGTTCCGGCCCAAAAAACGGGTCAAAACAACCCGGGTTTCTAAAACCGGGTTAACCGGTGTGACCCGCTGGGTTTTGAGTGACCCGAGTCAACCCGGTTCTCGAAACTCGGCCGGGTTTCATTTTTTCAAAAAAATTTAATAAAACCCGGGTTGACCCGGCGGTCAAACCGGTTGACCCGGTCAAAAAAATAAAATAATAATAAATTGAAAACCGGGTTGACCCAGTGCCCGGTGACTCGACCGGGTCGATTTCAAACCCGGTTTTCAAAACATTGGAATGATGTTTAAAAAGTGAAATTGATAAAAAGTAGTAGTGATTATGCATAATTAATAGTAGAATGATTAGGATGATTAATAAAGACCATAACCATTTGCTTGGCAATAAATTAACAAACATCAATGGTTTTCCTACGAAATTCAAAAGTCACGGCTCGACGCAAAGTTTTTGTATCTCATAATTGTGGTAGCACTAATGAGTACACTGGTACATTTCTCAATAACTTTTTTAAATATTCGTAATTAAACCTAAAAATTAAATCTTTAATGAATTTTTATTTTCCTTGAGCGTTTACATTAAAAAAAATAATAATAATAAAAATAAAAAATAAAAAATAAAAAAAAAAGTTATACTACAATCACAAAAAGTTTAAAAAAAAAAAAAAAAAAAAAAAAAAAAAAAATTATCAAAATTGCGAATTGCTTTGCAAACTTTCACTTTTGACTGAGACACTTTATTGCATGCATTATATACTTGTACAATGTTTATAGTATGCTTTAACTATTTATGCAGTTAAATTTCTCAATAAAAAATATGATTGTTGCAATCACCTCCAAAAAATACAAGAGAACGTTGACTAAAATGACATGTAAGCTCTTTGAAGTTCAGGTCGTAGAAGGACGTGATTAACTTGTCATTTCAAAAAATTTGGTTATAAGTGTTAGATATACTGAGAATTTTTTCATTGTTGACTTTTTCGAAAGGTGTTACAGTAGAATTTTTTGAATAATAGTGAGATCCGTATATACTCATGTATTCACCATAGATACTCATCTCTCATCATACTATATCTCGCATGGTATAGAAATGAGAGTAATAATACTACTAACCTGATAACTTGTTTTGATATAAAAAAGTTGGTTTATCTTAAAGTAAGTATACATTAGGCGTGCGGACGATGTCGTTTTGAAGCCAAAACATATGAAACGATGTCGTATCATGTGTTAGCATGTCATTTTGTTCTTTACTCTCTGACGTTTGGGTGTTTATTTGGCCATTTTTGTTTTTGAGTTGTAATTGAGTCATCAGGTGTAAGTTATCGGCCCTGTTTAGTTATTATTATTTTTTTTTTGAACGACGGATATTATAAAAGAAAACTAGCAAGTTGCTAGAAAGAAACATTACAAAATAACATGAGACGGATTGTTTAACCAATCTATCCAACTTACACTAAGCTTACATCTAAATCTACACCAATAGAAAGATTTCTCCATAACCTCATCAAATAACATTGTTTTAGTAGGACTACTCTTACTAAAAATCAATGTATTTCGAAACTTCCAAACGATCCACCAAATGATGTAAAAAAAACTCCTTCCAAGATCTCCTTACGTGTCCCATGAAGATGAATACTTGACATCCAAGCCATCTAATCCTCAAACGAAGTTACCACCCCAAGCTTAAGATCCCACCATATGGCAGTCTTTCTATAAAGATCCATCACCATAGAACATGAGAAAAACAAGTGATTTGAAGTTTCACCCGCCATATCGCAGCATGGACAAACGATCGATTGGAAGTCCATTCCTCTTCGCGACAAGTTGAACCTAGTAGGCAAACAATCCATCTTAATCTTCCACGCATGGATATTAACTTTAATTGGAACCGCCTTTATCCACTTAGTTTTAGACGAGAACTTTGGTAACATATTATCGTCTATAAATCTTCTCGCCAAAGCCACTGAAAAATCACCCGAACCCGACAATGACCAAAGCCATCTATCTCTCATATCTGAGAGAAAAACTCCTTCCACATTTGATAAAAGATATACGTATTGTTGTATCTCCACTCCACCCCTTGGATTACGACGAAACTATCCATACTATCATGAGAAAACTTATCAGCGATAGTAATATTCTTAAACTTTTCAAGAGCATATACTCGAGGATATAACGCTTTAAAAGTCATGTCTCCCTTCCATACCTCCTCCCAAAATAGAGAGTTCTCCCCATTTCCAATCTTTTTCTTAATAAAATCGATCAGATGTATACCTTTAGAATTGAGCTGCTCTATAACCCGAACAATATCTAGCCAAGTCGAAGACTGAGATGATTTCTTCAACGTTCCAATAGAGTCGTTACTACCATGAACAACCATAATAACCTTTGCCCACAACGAATTATTATCATTTCTAAACCGCCAAACCTACTTAAACAAAAGAGTCTGATTCAATGCATAAAAACTCGACACTCCAAGCCCTCATTTATCTTTGGACGCTAAAACATTTTTCAGTTAACCAACGTTAATTTCTTTTCCTTACCATCCATCCCATTGAAAAACGACTTCGAATAGCCTCCATTTTCTTTAACACTCGCATAGGAACTTTAAACATTGACATGTAACAGATTGGTGTCGATCCCAAAACCGACATATACTTGTCTTTAGCTTCATTTTTTCTCCAACCCTCATAGTATAGAGTAGTGTTTGTTTGTTTGTTTTGGTGTTTAAGAGATCAAGACACCAGTGTTTTTCCAGATTTCTCTTTTCAAGATTTTAGGTGGTGTTAAACAAACAAATTTGCCAACTGTTTCATTAATGGGAGGTCACTAAAATGTTAAGTGATGAGTGTGTAAATACTCATCATTTTTGTCTTATATGAACTGCTAAAACATCCAAAAACACCCAATAATGTATCAAAATACTGAAATTATCTCAAAAGTGTGTTTTATATGTTTTAGATGCAAAACGAGCAAAAACAAACGAAAAACGATCAAAGTTTGCTATATTGGCAGTTTCAGTCCCCCAAGTTTCTAAATTTGTCAAAAATAGTCCCTATGTATTCATTTTGAAAGAAAAGTCAACCCAAATCCTTAAAAATTCAAAAGTGATCAAAAACGGACTTTGGGTGAAAAGTTTGGAAAATTTACAAGTTTAGTCCCCGGATTTTGAAAATTGACATAAATGGTCCCCGAAAATTTTGAAAAGTACAAAAATTGTAAAAATGGGTTTTGGATATTTAAGCTATGCATGAATGGTCCTTTGTGATATTTTGGCATAATTACAACTTTGGCCCCTCGTGTTTGGTGGAAATTCATTTATGGTCCTTGTGTAAAATTACAACACCATACGGATCCTTGATATTAAAACAATCCAAAACCAAAACCAAATACAAACCCAACCCCAATCCTATTACACCAACAGCTCACTCCAACCTTCCTTGGCCCAACATCCTTCACAAGCCAACCTCCCCTAAATATTTACCCCGTTTTTATAATTCCCAGTCAAACCCTTTGACTCCACATCACTCCCCTCCAAAACCAATCCCTGCAACTCCA
>JARVZY010010057.1:0-28542 GCA_030686995.1 Artemisia argyi | reverse complement strand
CTCCCTTATAGCGGAGAAAACCTTACACACCAATTTACACACCACTTTACACACCACAACTTCTTCACACCTAAGTCACAACTTCTTCAAATCAATCTACTTCACAACTAACTACTCCACACCTATCTTCTTCACACCAATCTACTAACTAATCACACAATCTATATATCTAGCACAACTATCTACAATCAATTATTCACAACAATCTTCACAAAGAATAATGTAAGTAATCTTGAAGATGCACCAACAACTTGGATGTGGAGATCACAACAAGTTGTAATACTTCTTGTCTTGGGGGATAGAAGTATTCTTCTCTTGCACTTGAGAGGATGAAGTTTGAATCACTTTGAAACAAAGAATTATACACTTATGATCAAAGGATAAGAGAATAGAAATGTGGATCTAGATCAGAAAGTTTAGAAGTGCAAAAGGTAAGAAAATTCTGAGGAATGAACCAGTATTTATAGGGGAGAAAAATACTGTTCTGGAGCGTGGTCGGTCCCCTTAATTAATGGCCGGTCCCCTTAATGATTAAGGGGGCCGCCTAAGGAATTAAGGGGGCCGCCCCTTCAGAACGTTGGTTTTTCTTGTCTTTTAGTGGGGAATATTTTTCTGGATAAAATTTGCCATTTTTGGTTGAAAATTTGAAATCATATATTTATAATGAATTAAACATATTCTTTTAATTCTAAAAGTAATTTTATAAAAGATATAAGATGTTTAATACATTTTATAAAAATTCTAGTGATTAGAAAAATTTCCTTTGATCATGAAATGCAATAAACCCTTTGTTTATTCATACCTTAAGTGATATGGAGGCAAAGACAAATATTAAGCACTAAAAACTTGTTTACGTCATAAGTTTTAGATTAATGAGTTTATGCTTTGTAATTATCAAAACATAGAGACATTGTTAATATGCTAACAATGTTTTAAGACATTATTTATGTCAACAATGTGACTCCATATTAGTGTAGGGTACCATCTTATATTTTTCTGTTTAGTAATTAGCATGTTGTTTACTCATTCGTGTTTTTTGATTAAGATCTTTGTGAAAATCAGTTTGTTACACATCAATCCAATTTACACTTCCATATATACGAAACTACTAACAAAATAACACGCTATTAAAGTTGAATTAATTAAAGGTGGTGAATGTATATGAAGTGTGAGCCCGGAAAACAGAACCTACAAGGGATAATCTTTGAGCATAAATATACCATGTCAGAATGGTTGTTCCCAGGATTAAATGCATATCCAAACAGTCGTTATGGCAGGCTATGAGATCTTGAACAACAAATTACGAATATATGAAACATATAAAAGCAAATTAGGAATATATAACAAATCTTGTCTGAACTGATTTTTTTTATTTATTTAATTTTTTTTTTTTTTTAACTATAGCCCAAAAATTACTCAAAATGGAAAGGTGAAATGTTTATGACAATATATATTTTTGAATAAAAAGCTTAAACTATCAGATGTCAAAACTCAAAACTATCATTTAGAAATTTATAAAACTCCTATAAGCTATTACTATGTATGCTCTTGTTATAAGGCTTTGGTTTGATTATGAGAACTTTAAAGGTTTAATTGTAACACTAAAAGGCTATGATACATATTTTTGGTTGGATTAGGTGGGGGACGGGGTGATTCTTAGTGAAAAGTTTCCTAGATTATTTAGGTTAGAAGCTAATAAAAATGTTACGGTGGGGGAAATGCGTGAGTGGAATAGAATTGAGTGGGTGTGGAGATGGAGATGGAGATGGGTTAGAACACCGAGAGGTAGAGGTGAGGGGGATCTTATGCAACTAACGAGTTTAACTAACTTTTTTGTTCCAAATGTATTACTTGATGAATCCTGGAAATGGTTTCTTGATGTCAAAGATGGTCACTTTACTATGAAGAGACTTAGAGAATTGATTGACAACAGGATTCTTGACCCCCTATTCTCTATAAATAGAGATGAAAGGGTGAGGAATATGTACTTCGTTCTTTTCGTTAAACTTGGACATAGCAACGCCAAGACCTTTCTTCCTGAAGATACATGCTTCAGTAATTCATGCAACACAAGTATTCGAATAATCAGTGGCTCCTATCTTCAATACATAGTTCATGTGCGTAATCATAACCAAAGTACAACGTTAAATGCAATTACATATAAATACGGATACATTTCACCAAAGTACTTTTCGAGGCCATTCGCATCTTGAAAAAGATGCCTGCACTATTTTTTGACACCGTCAATGTGGCGATAAACATTTCGGATTACCCTTATAAGTGCTTGCACGCCATTGCGGCCAAAACTTGTGTAAACAACATAGTACCACATTGCGAAAACAAGGCTTTTATGTAGACCCTTCCTCTGATTTGTAACCATTATGAAAACTAGATTCTCTTTTGTCTCAAGACTCCTAGCCAATCTAAGCTGTTTATATCTTTTGTCATCGTTCAATAAATCACTCAATTTTGCTAAGAAAATGAGTCGCCCACTGTAGACAAAAGAGCGGGGGTGCCCCATTTTCATCAATTGTGGGTCTGCATAAAATTTTACAAACTCATAAATAATTGGATTTACTCGCACTACTAAACAAACTATTTTTGTGAACTCATAAAATTTTACAAACTCATAAATGCCTTATATAATATACTTATATCTAATGCCTTGTATATCTTATTTAAAAAAGGTTCAGTATTTTAGATTTTTATACTTTATAAAAAATTATTTTTCAAAATATTATTTTAGACCCAGTATAACCCGCTAAAAAAAACCACTAGTGGCAAAATGTTTATTTCATACCGTGTCCGCAGGTTACTGTCACAACTCACAAAAAACATTGAACTAAGTCACATAGTTCCGGAAGATGACGTTCATGCCTGTTGCCAAAAAGAGAGTTGAAAAATTGGATGATGTCATTGTTCTTGTTATCAGATGCACCATTAAAAACAATATATGAGACAACTCCTCCGAAGTTGTAGATATCTTTTTCTGGAGATCCACGGTTTGTTGGTCCAAAGAGCATGGCTTTGCCCTGCCTTATTACAATGTTATCTGGTTTTAAATAACCATGACACATTCTCCGTTTATGTAACACTTGCAATCCGCAACCTGTCTCTCTACAAAAAAAGGATATTCGGATTATAAATAGATTTAAATAATTAAAGTATAAGTAAACTTATTCACACATACCGAATCATTTGGATCTTTTCTTCAAGATTGTAATCACTCCGGTTTATTGAAGACAAAGTACATTCATATGAGGAGAATGCATAGTAAAACTTTCCGAAGCACGAAAATTCCCTTTGATGGTCCTGTTTTGATGAACAACGTGACACATACATCTTTGTCCTCGGACGTACCAACTCCTAAAGAAATATGTGTTAAACGTAGCAACTGGCCATTTTCGTTTATCGCAACCTCGGAAGTCTGACCCGGTTGCAAATCTGCATTGAATAAATGTGCAATCATTAAATTATTTTAGTTGTATTAATATCCAAACACTTGTAAACTCTTATTCTCGTTAATTTATGAGAATAAGATAAATGTGAATCACATATTACAACTTTAACATAACTGATTTAAATATGATTATAAATCATAATCTTAGGCTTAAAGTTCAATATTTTTGAGCCACCGAATGTACCAAATTTATAAAAGCTTAAACAAACATAGAATGACAAAAAAAAAAAAAAAAAAAAAAAAAAAAAAAAAAAAAAAAAAACCTTACCCCATCCATGCATAGCCATTGTTAAGCTTTGCTAAGTTGTTTGGATTGGCTGAAAAATGGGATGTGGGATTGTAGAAACTATGGGTTCGTTTGGTAGGACGTAATGAAATGTTAAATGAATGGAATAAGCGACGTAATGGAATAAATGATGTAATGTAATAATTCATTACCCTTATTAATAATGTTTGGTTGGTATGATAGGACGGAATGCAATCGATAAGAAAAAGACAAAAATTGTCATAGTTAATAAGAAGTGTATTTAATATGATTAATTAATGGTGGGTTTTTATGTAATTTTGATTACATTACGGACGTAATGAAAGAAAAGAAGGGAGCCTCTATGGAATGAAAATGATGGTTTTTTATGTAATGAGTGATTACATGTAATGAGTCATTGCATTCCGTAATTAAAAACAAACATAATTTTCTCATTCCGTCGTAATGTTCTTTTCCATTCCTACTCTTATTACGATGTACCAAACCCTATGTATATGTTAATATAGCAAGATGTATAGGTAGTTGATGATGTATGATGTGGGATGTAGGTATAGGTAGTTGATGGTGTATAGGTAGTTGATGATGTATGATGATGTATGATGTGGGATGTAGAAATTTTGGATGAGTGTGTTATATTTCAATAAAGGAAACTATATGGAGTAGTATAGTAGAGATGTATAGGTAGATGATTTATGATGCTACATGTAGTAGTATAGTAGAGATGTATAGGTAGATGATGTATACTTTGTATGCAACCCATTTCTTAAGGGTAATCACAACAAGTCTTGTCACTCATATAATCAAGATTTTATGCATATCTTTCTATGCTTTTTAAAAGCTATTTAGTATTAATTTGTTTATTGATATGTCTCTCACAAGTCACACACATATGAAAACTGGCAAACTCCATAGAGCAAAAGTTATGCAAATTATTTTATGCTATTTTAGTGTTAATTGTTCAAGAGTAAATAGATTGAGGTAAAGGAAATAGTTATTACTACCTATACACATCCCACATCATACATCATCCCACTAAAGATAAATGTGAATATACATAAGCCTATTAATATTTACAACACTATTCATTGGATATTTATCGTTTATTATACGCCATAAAAAGCGAACTTCGAACTCGTGACTTCCCAAACAAATTAGGTAGCCATTACCACCGGGATAGAAGTCATAATCTAAACTGTCTTTAATTTGTTCTTTAACATATATAAAGTAAACAACTATTAAGTAATTTGGCAACACGTGCCGGACCAAAGAGTCTCCATCAGTCCGAAAGGAATTACCGGAAGGCGGATGCTACTCTTGTCCGAAGAACATATGCCGAAGACCATAAAGGTATACACCCCTCTTTATGCAAGTACATCCTTTTACACGGCAGTCCGATGTAAGAACAGGACCATGTCGCCTAACCCGGATTTCACGGGATTGTGCCTCCCACGTGAACCGACATCTACAACCTAGACTAGGTGTAGGTAGGCGTGTTCTTCCCCGAGACGTGAAGAGGTTATTATCCAAGCAGATTATTATCTAACAGGTATCGAGGTATCATTTGGTACCTACCCCCTTTTCTTTCTCTATATATACCGACTCATACTTACATTTCACATATCATATCTTACACACACACCGCAGTACATATATTACATACTCATACATTCATACTAAATCCTCTACACACGAGGTACTGACTTGACCGTCGGAGGGTGGTTCCCGGGGCTTCGGCCTCGGGACCCCTTCTATCGGGTTCTTTTATGTTTATAGCACACTTCAAAGCTCGGGACGAGAATGGATGGCACGTGAGAGCCGCCAAGATCTACCCGACAGAAGTATGCTTCAACAAATTGGCGTCATCTGTGGGACCCATTATTAAAAGAAAATGTACATGTACCAAAAAACGGAAAGCAAAATATTTTGGGAAGATAGAAATAAATTCTCTTTACTAAATTAATGGCTCCAAGGGTAGAGGTAGATAGGATCTGAAAGTTCATGAAAAAGTAGCTTAGATTTGTCTATAATATATTATGTATCTCTTGAGATTTAAGTTCAGACCATAATCTATATCTATCAATACTATCTAATCTAATATAGGAGAGTTTTGAGCCCACCTATCAGTTTTCTATTTTTTTCACATTAAATTTTTTTTAGCAAAATTTCTTTTTACGTTAATAGCAAATGCAATTGAAAGTGATATTGCAAGTTGATTATAGGGGATGTGTGAGATTGCTTAGGGGCTATTTGGATTGCTTTTGAATATAATATAATGAAGCTTTGTTGATTCCGTTTTATTGCAGGTAAAGCTTGGGGCTTTGCAGTTTTCTATTTTTTTCACATTAAATTTTTTTTAGCAAAATTTCTTTTTACGTTAATAGCAACTGCAATTGAAAGTGATATTGCAAGTTGATTATAGGGGATGTGTGAGATTGCTTAGGGGCTATTTGGATTGCTTTTGAATATAATATAATGAAGCTTTGTTGATTCCGTTTTATTGCAGGTAAAGCTTGGGGCTTTGCTTTCATTTAAGAAAAAAAATTTGGCATTCCACGTCTCATATCACGTGTACGAGTTTGTTATTTTCACAGACATTAATGTTAGTTGAGGTTATTTTAAAGTGTTATTCTAATATACTTCTTCTCGAAGACAAAAATTTGGCATTCGACACGTGTGTTTAAAGTTTTATTTCTAATATTAATGTTAATTGGTTATTTTAATTTGTACTGCTTTGCAAGGCTACTTGGGATACTTTTGCAAGGTGCTTACTGTCGGCTTAGTTTTCAAGGCATACTTTCACAAGAGCGCCTTTACATGTCTTAGAAGGTATGTTTAGTTGTATCAACCAATGTGGAAAAGTTTAGTTAGGATGATTTTTGGGAATTTTAATGCTTTTTTCCAAGTTAGATCACAATTACATGTATGCATGAATACTTTAAGATTGTATGACTAATGTATATATTTCATTTTGATCGTACTGCATAACACTTTACTACGTAGCAAATTTTTTGGTAAAGATAAAAAGACTGCTGAAGTAAAAATTCTTGTTGCAAATACCTACAACAAACCCGGAAATCAAGAGCGAATTACTCGATAACTCGAAGACGAACAACCAAGCAAACTAATGATACGTCGACGGAAAAGTAAAACTTCACAAGACCCAAAGGATTACATTGTATTAAATGTTTGTAACAAAAAGAATGAAGTACATATCCCTTACCCTTTCATCTCTATTTATAGAGAATGAGGGGGTAATCCTAGTCCTAAACCAACTAGCTACCTTGCTAAACAAAGGAGAAAATGAAACAGAACTAAACGTGGACATAAACCGACACCAAGACCTTATATTCGGTTTTGAGTTGGCCAAGTAACTAACAAGAGACTTATCACAATTAAAAGTTTAAAAGCGTATCAAATTCAAATGTTTGTGCTAACAGCTACATTTAAGACCACATCATTGAGAAAGTAATATAATATTCGTCACTCTGAGACCTTAATACAAGAAATGCAGTAAAACTGATTTACACCAAACAAAATCTTTCTATTCAAACGTGTAGTTCGAGTACTATACCAAATCAATATCTCTATTCTTTTTACACAGGCTACACAACACAAGTTTTTGTAAAATGGGTTAAAATCTTTTAGCTAATAGTTTATGCTATATAGGCATATACACAAAGGCAAAAACACTTAATAATGTTGAAAAAACTTGCTATGATTGGGCATAACCTTGTAAAAGTGTAAAAGCATCACTTTTTCTATCCTTGCTTTGTTTAATCATATAAACATCAAATAATACGAGAGTTCACGAACAAAACGAATGTCTAACCTGTGTTATTATTATGAAGGTAGTCTAGTCCACAGACAAGACCATTGTCATGATAGAAAGCGATCGGATGAAAGAAATCAAAAGCCATGTGCTCGATCGAAAGTAGTGTTGAGCCTGAAAGATAAGCTTTGCACGAAACTGAGATGGCCGACCAAACAAGGGAGATCGAGCTAGTGTGGATATGTGTAATGTGGGTGAGTTATAGTAGATGAATTGAACTATTGAAGTATTCGAACTTCCCCACTGCCAAACCTTTATGATTGAGGTAGATATATAATAATGATGGAGAGAGAATTGGAGTTTATGATGTTTGAATGTATTTATTGCGTTTGTTTAAGTTAAATGAAAATACCTAAGGATAGGATTCATTTTAGCGACAAGCTTTAATGCTTTTGTATTCTGGTGTAATTTTTTGTAAGCAAATATTCATTCACTCACGCAAGTTGTATGGTAAAAAGTAAATACCAATTGTTTGAAGCATATTTCTGTCGGGTAGATCTTGACGGCTCTCACGTGCCATCCATTCTTATCCCAAGCTTTGAAGTGTGCTACAAACATAAAATAACCCGTTAGAAGGGGTCCCGAGGCCGAAGCCCCGGGAACCACCCTCTGACGATCAAGTCAGCACCCCGTATGTAGAGGATTTAGCATAAGTATAAATATGTAATATGTTGTATTGTGTGTGAGATTGTGTCCATGATATGAGTAAAGAATGACATAGGTGTCAAGTCATGTGGGAGACACAACCCCGTAATATCTGGGTTAGGTGGCGTAGTCTAGTTCTTGCATCGGACTGTTGGGTAAAAGGATGTACCTCTATAAAAAGGAGTGTATACCTTTACTGTCCTTCAACACATGCCCCTCGGACAAGAGTAGCATCCGCCTTCTAGTAATTCCCTTCGCACTGATGGAGACTCTTCGGTTTGGCACGTGTCGTCCGGACACATACATCAACATGTCCCCAGTATTGTAGTGAGTGAAAAAAAAAAAAAAAAAAAAAAAAAAAAAAAAAAAAAAAAAAAAAGGTGAATAAGTGACCTATTGGCTACCTCTAACATTGGCCTTTCCCTGTTGAAAGGACATGACGAAGCACAAAAGCATAGGTGAATACTTTAGACTTGTTTGCGTGAAAAATATTTATTTAAAATGTTATGTACACATGCCCTATTAAAGACTAGAAACCTAAGAGGCAAAAATGCATGTGAGTACATTCTTTAGTCCTTGCAAGAGATGCCAAATATTAATTAAAGACTTTGGACACCACTTTACCCCATGGATCATATACAAATACTAATGGAAAATGTACAGCCTATGACGCGCAAGGTTCAAGTGAAGAACAAGTATCACCATGTGGCTAGTCAAATTTTACATGCTAATACTTCTCTTTTCTTTTCTTTTTTTTTTTTTTTTTTTTTTTTTTTTTTCGCGCTACCGAGTCATAAAGGCGTGCAAATTTGCCACTAACGTTTCGGATAAGTGCAAAATAGCCATCGAGAGCGTTAAGTATCATGTCACTGAGAGTATTATAGTCATTTCGTTGCTTTAAGGATTAAAATGTCCACGTGTCATACCACTATTGCTTTAGGGACTAAATTTGCAAAGTAATTTTTATCTTTTATTTCACACAGCACCACTCTCTACCACCACCCTCTACCGCCACCACCACACAATCATCCTTTATCCTTCATCTTCATCTTCTTCGATGATTAAACCCAGATTCCGATGATCAAACCCACATTCTGTTCACTAAAATATTTAAATGCAATGGAAAATTTGTGGGGTTGAATCTGATACAAACTAATACCAGTTTAGCTTATAAGGCATTAACAAGTAAACTAACGTTTACTCTTCATATGCTTAGATTTATCAAAAGCTTTTAGGCTATAAAGTTAGACCCAACATCATATACGGAGTAATTGATAAAAAGGTATCAAACATTTATCAACATTCAATTTCATAATTAATGGGCGTTGAAATATGTTGCAAAGCTACTTAATTACTAAACTTCAATTCGTTATGGTACAAACAAATATTTATTGAAGATGCATATCCAGGTTCTTAGCAAATTTCAAAAAAATAACTTTACTATACGAAGAATAAAACCAAACCATTAAACCATGTAAAACAATCATCATATCCTTCTGAATTGTCGTTATAACCCTTTTGAGTGTACGTAACAATTTTAGAAACACACTTTAGGTACTCAACAGCAATTTGAAAGTTGGATCACTTCATTTATTTTTCTTATCATTAGAGATCTAAACGTTTAATGACTATCCAGTGAGTTGTAACTAGATTGAAGTTTTATAAATTATAATAACGTCAAAATGGTCGTTTTCTCAGTCACGTATAAAACCTATAGACCATTCAACTTACATGATCACCACCTGAGAATGTATACGACCCATCATTGGTGGCAGCAAGTGGAGCTACAGGTTCAGGGAGATTAATACTCCGCTCACAAGACTTAGACCACAAGTTATACAAATGAATGTAGCCCACACTAATGCCCGAAACATGTGAACAAGCAAACTGATTGCTGCTTATAACAGTGATGCCATTGCGAGGACCCATCATTGGTGGCAGCAAGGGTTTTGTATCAACTCATCTGTAAACGAACTTCTATACGCTTTTTTTTACGCCTGCAATCTAATTCATGTTCTGCACAAAACCCTTGCCAACTAGTCTTTTTCAAATGCCAAATGTCCTATAAAATGTGAATATTCCTTTGGTTGACTTGACGATAAGCACATGTACTCGTGACCCCAAAGCGTGAAGTGAAGCGATTTGCTGACCTTACTACAGAGGAGATTTGTGGGATGTGGGTTACGGCTAAAAGAATTGGTCATCTGCTCGAGAAGTACCACAAAGCATCTTCACTCACATTTACAATCCAAGTAAGGCAGCTACAATATTCATTACAAATCCCTTTATCTCTTGTTCTGGTCATGACAATCTTTTGTTCTTCTTTTAATATTATGGTACATATAGTGGTTAGTACTTAGACACTTGGCTTGTGCATACAAACATGAATTCTAATGGAAAAATATATGAATACATGCTATAGGTCCCAAATTGAGTACCTGGTATTGCAATACAAACAAAAACTGACTATGTAACTATAGGTCCTAAATTGAGTACTTGGTATTGCAATATGTAGGAAAATACAAGTTTTACCCAGAAACAATTCTTGAATCTCAATTCAAGAAACAACTTTATTAATCAATCAAAATCACAAGATCAATAAGAAACTGATCTTAATCAATCTCAATACCAAAATCAAACAATCAAGAACCACCTCACAATCCTATCCACTGCTATTCAGGTGATAGGCTATTGACTAATTATCAATAGTTCTATTACAATATCCTCGCAATCACTCAAGAAAGATGAACAACAGATTTTGATTGATGTGTAAACAGTGAGAGAGCTATGAGAAATAATACGGCTGAATAATCACAAACCCTAGCAGATAAATGAGCTTATATAGCCTTGACCAAAATACTTTAGCTGCTTATCAACTTTAGTCCTTCAGTCTTTATCATCATGCTAAGTCCAGCCAAACTTATACTTCACTTTATATCTGAAATATAAAAATGACAACATTAGTCCTTGTACTTTATATGTTCCAGGTTGAGTTTACTTTTCAACATCCCCCCTTAACTCAAACCTGGAACACATCAAACATTCCAAGCTTAGAAACAAGCTTTTCATGTTGAAGTCTGTCCGGCCCTTTGGTAAATATATCAGCTGTTTGATCAGCTGATTGAACCTTTTTAGTTTTAATAACCCCAGCTAAGATTTTATCCCTCACAAAATGTAAGTCAATCTCTAAGTGCTTGGTTCTTTCAAGAAAGATAGGATTAGCAGCAATCTTAATTGCTTCCTGACTATCACAATACAAACTAACACGTAAGAAATGTTCCCAATTTAGATCTTTCAAAAATTTCAAGATCCAAACAATTTCTGAAGTAGCAGAGGCCATGGCTCTATACTCAGCCTCTGCACTAGACTTAGAAAGGGTATTTTGTCTTTTACTTTTCCATGAAACTAATGAACCATTTAAGAAAACACAGAATCCTGTAACAGACCTCCTAATTACAACACACTTTGCCCAGTCTGCATCCACATAAGTCTCAAGTGATTCAAAAGAGTTTTTAACAATGTGTATTCCTCTACCAGGTGAACCTTTAAGATATCTTAACACTTTGAGAGAAATTTTAAGATGTGACTTGAGTGGTTTATGCATGAACTGACTTAAACAATGTACAGCATATGAAATATCTGGCCTAGTGTGTGTGAGGTAAATTAGCTTTCCCACTAACTTTTAATACTCAGTTATATTATCTAAAACAGGATCATTAATAGTAGGTTCATTAGAAATAACAAGACTTTGTTCTAAAGGAAAAGCAGATGGCTTACATGCCAGCAAACCAAATTCAGATAAAAGATCTAAACAATATTTTAAAGACCTTTATCTGTTTCCACAACTTCAATTCCCAAAAAATACTTAAGTTTTCCCAGATCTTTAATCTGAAATTTAGACTTAAGAAAAACTTTGAACTTTAATTTCAATCTCAGCCAAGTTATTACCAGTAACAATTATATCATCAACATACACAAGTAAAGCAACAATATTACCTGAGTCATTTTTGATAAACAAGGAATAATCACTCTTACTCCACATGAATCCATTTTCAAGTAAAGCACTGGTCAACTTAGCATTTCATTGTCTAGGTGCTTGTTTCAACCCATATAAAGACTTTTTGAGTCTGCATACTCTTTTATCATTAACATTAAAGACACCCTCAGGCAAAGTCATATAAACAGTTTCATCAAGATCACCATATAAAAAAGCATTGTTAATGTCAAGTTGAAAGAGAGGCCAATTCTGTTGCACAGTAAGATTAATAAGACATCTAACAGTTACTATTTTGACAACAGGTGAGAATGTTTCATCAAACTCAATACCTTCTTTCTGGTTAAAGCCCTTAGCAACTAATCTAGCTTTGTATCTATCAACCTCACCATTAGACTTGAATTTTATTTTAAACACCCACTTGCAACCTATGGCTTTTCTACCAACAGGCAAATCAACAATTTCAAAAGTGTCATTCCTATATAAGGCTTCCATTTCACTATTAATAGCATCTAACCAGTGTTGATACATATAAGCCTCCCAATAATTTTTTGGTTCAAAACTCTTGTTTAACTCAGCAACAAAACAAAGAGTATCATTTTTAAGTTTAGCATAAGTAACAAACTTTTCAAGGCCAAATTTGACTTTTGAGTCAACAATGTATTCATTATATTTGTTTGGAAATACAGATGTTCTATCAGACCTTCTTAAAGAAGGCTGATCATTATTAATAGGCAGATCTGCTGCTTGTTCAGGTAAGGAACTGTTTACACCCTCAGAACTGCTAACACCAAGAGGAGTTGCAGCCATCTCACTTGTAGTGGTAACCTCATTGGAACCATCAGAGTGCCCAAAATCACTCTGTTGATGGTCAATTTTTGGGCTGCCAAGATACAAGGAGTAGCTGCCCTCACTCTCATGATGATCATTATGAGTATTATCATCATTGGGTGTGTCAGGATTGTCACAAGCTACTTCATCAAAGAAGTTAACATGATTCAAACCCTGACTGAGAGGGTCAGGAGCAGCAGAAGAGTTTTTAATCTTGAAAGGAAAAACATTTTCAAAAAATCTTACATATCTAGAGAAGATAAATTGTTTCCTTTCAAGACTATAAAGCTTATAACCTTTTTGAAAGTTGGAATACCCGACTAAAACACACTTTTCAGCCCTACTACTAAACTTATCATTACTGGTAAGAATGGTAGCGAAGCAAAGACAGCCAAAAGTTCTTAAGTGACTTAGTTCAGGTTTTCTATTAAAAACAAGATTAAAAGGAGACATTCCATTCAGCACTGAAGATGGCAATCTGTTAATCAAATAAGTGGCAGTTAGAACACATTCAGACCACAAATACAAAGGCAATCCCCCCTGAAACATAAGGGATCTGGCAACATTTAGAAGATGCCTATGTTTCCTCTCAACAACCCCATTCTGTTGAGGTGTGTAAGTACAAGATGTTTGATGAATAATGCCATGTTTCTCACAAAAACCATTAAATTGAGTATTAACAAATTCTGTGCCATTATCACTCCTAAATATTTTAACACATTTTTCACACTGTGTTTTAATCAGATTATGAAAGACTTGAATGTAATCAAACACCTCTTGCTTACTCTTAAGTAAATAAACCCAAACAGCCTTGGTGAAATCATCAACAATGGTTAAAAAGAATCTATGACCTTCTTTAACTTTTATTCTATAAGGACCCCAAAGATCTAGATGAACTAAATCACCTAAAGCCAAGGTTTTATGGTCACTTAGAGGAAAAGGCTCTCTAGTTTGTTTTGCCTTTTGACAAATGTCACAAGGCTCAAGTGCAGTTTTATTATCAAAATTGATTTCACCCTGTAGCACTGTCAAAACTTGATCAGAGGGATGACCAAGTCTGGAATGCCACATTTCTTTAGTCAAATTACAAACAGTCCTAGACTTCTCAAATCCTAGGTCAATACCTTGATTTCCATCAAAGTAATAAAGTCCATCTTTCTGTCTACCATTCCCCAGCACATTCATTCCCCTCAAATCCTGAGGTAACACATAACATTGTGACTCATCAAAAGCAACAACAAATTTGCTGTCTCTAGCCACTTTATGAACAAACATTAAGCTAACACAATACTCAGGAACAACAAGCACATCATATAGAGTTAAATGTTTGGTTAAAATCAGATTTCCAACTTTGGTAATTAAAGCTTCAGTCCCATTGGGATGTGAAACTTTAATTCCAAGTTTGGAAATATCAATGACATTAACCAAATATTTATCTGTATATGTAAGATGCTGATTTGCACCTGAATCAACAATTATTCCAGCTGCAACAAGCGCAGATCTAAACTTACTGTTATTACAAAAGAACTTTTTAAAATGTTGATTAAAAAACTTGCTATTATTCAAAACAATACCTGCCATATTGGCATGTACACTTTTTCCATTCCAATCAACATTACCAGAATTTTCCTTAATCAATGAAATCAATTTTGAAATCTGTTCATCAGAAAAAGTGGAAGTGGAACTAGAACCAACAGAGTTGTTATTTTGTTGGTGTCGAATCCAGGGTATCAATTCCCGAGACGACTTTTGTTGGTGTCGAATCCAGGGTATCAATTCCCGAGACGACTTTTGTTGGTGTCGAATCTAGGGTATGAATTCCCGAGACGACTTTTGTTGGTGTCATATTTGCTTTTTTAGTTTATTTTGGTTTATTGTTTTAGTTTTCTTTCTTAGTTTACTACTCCAGTTCGAGCTTTCGCGATTTCGCCGCTCGAACTGCGGGGGAGTGTTAAAGGATAAGTATAAGCCCAAGCCCGATTTGTGGGTTTAGGGTATTAGGGTTTCACCATTATAAATAATGGTCATTAATAAAGTATTGCCTACGGGTTTCCATTGTCTTACAGAAACTTACATATTCCTCCTATTTTTTCCAAAATCAGCAGGATACCCAATGAGCTTAAAGCATCTATCAGCAGTATGTCCATTGAAACCACAATGTTCACAAACAAAGGTAGGACCACCAGCAGTCCTCCTATTAACATTAGGTCTAGCAGTATTATTAGGCCTTGAGGAATTAGCAGAGGTTGGGGGCCTCTGAGAATTACCTCTATTGGGCACACTGGAGTTAAACACAGTTGACTGAGACCTTTGAGAGGTACCAGTAACTGAACCAGTGACCACAGATCTGTGAGACTCCTCACTCGAAATAATGGCAAAAGCCCCTTTAACATCAGGAAGAGGGTCTCTAGACAGAATATTGGACCTAATTTGCATATAAGAATCATCTAAACCCATTAAAAATTGCATAAGTTTCATTAACTGGTTATGTTTCTTAAAATCCTCAGCAGCATGACAAGTGCACTTAGGCAACAATATTAAAGCATCACATTGTTTCCACAATGTACTCAACTTATTAAAATACTCAGCAATAGAACAACCATTTTGAGACAAAGAGTTGATTTTATGATGCATATTAAAAGTAACAGAACCATCAACTCTATCAAAAGTTTCCTTTAATTCAGTCCACACATCAGAAGCTCTTTTTGAAAATATTTGCCCAAGAAACAATTCTTCTGATATGGAATTTAAAATCCATCCCAAAACAACAGCATTCACCCTGTCCCATTGTCTACCTAGGACTTCATCAGTATTAGATCTTCTACAAGACCCATCTATAAACCCAGTTTTATTTTTTCCTTCTAAAGCCAACAACATAGCACAAGACCACACATTATAGTTCTCAGTACCTTTTTGTTTTATAGATACAACAGTAAGGGTGGCAGAATCATTAGGGTGTAAATGAAGAGGATGGCTGAGGTCAAGCTTACTAATTAAAGTAACTTGAACCTCATCATCATCAGTTCCATGCTCAGACTGAGGTGGGGTATCACCATGAACAGACATAATGCAAAATTAATCAAACACACAAGAAGAGTCAAGAAGGTAGTTCCCAGGCTTCCTTGCCACTCAAAGTGGTAGGACAAGGCCTGAACACACAAGCAATTAAAGAATAATACAAGAATAATAAAAGAACAGGTACCAAGTAAGCACAACCAACACCAAAACACAATAATCTCAACTTCAACAACCCAGATCCTACTCCCCGTCAATCTAAACAAGAAAGTAAAAAACAGAATTAAAGAAGAGAGCGTGAGAGGTGTTACAGTGCACGCAAGACACCAATAAGCAGCGGAAAATGAACCCAGGTTATGATCTTGATTCACTTAGTCAAGGATCACAACCCACACGATCGAAATCAACCCAGAATCACCAACAACCAAACCCTAATCATCAAGAATTAGGGAAAACTAGCAAACCAACTCCAAGATTTGCCAAATTAACTGAAACAACGATCAATCAACTCAAACTATCACCAATTGAAGCCAGAGAACAAAACCCCCAATTTTACTCAAAACCTAATTTTTCAAGAATTAGGCGTTTATGAAAAAACTTTAATATCTGAACAGTCAAACCCTAATTTAACCAATTCACACTAATTAATTGATCTTAATCAACTTAATTTTGAAAAATCCCCAAAATTTTGAAACCCTAAATTTATTTTTAAAATGATTTAGAGCAAGAAGTCAAAAGCCTTGCTCTGATACCATGTAGGAAAATACAAGTTTTACCCAGAAACAATTCTTGAATCTCAATTCAAGAAACAACTTTATTAATCAATCAAAATCACAAGATCAATAAGAAACTGATCTTAATCAATCTCAATACCAAAACCAAACAATCAAGAACCACCTCACAATCCTATCCACTGCTATTCAGGTGATAGGCTATTGACTAATTATCAATAGTTCTATTACAATATCCTCACAATCACTCAAGAAAGATGAACAACAGATTTTGATTGATGTGTAAACAGTGAGAGAGCTATGAGAAATAATACGGCTAAATAATCACAAACCCTAGTAGATAAATGAGCTTATATAGCCTTGAAAAAAATACTTTAGCTGCTTGTCAACTTTAGTCCTTCAGTCTTTATCATCATGCTAAGTCCAGCCAAACTTATACTTCACTTTATATCTGAAATATAAAAATGACAACATTAGTCCTTGTACTTTATATGTTCCAGGTTGAGTTTACTTTTCAACACAATACATAACTGAAGAACCAAAATGGGACCAATCACATCTGAATACAGGCTATATTTGATCCCGTTCTTGGTTCAAGATAATTTGAAAAAAAGATTCTTGGTTCGATCCAGTCCAGAAGCCAAAGTGAATTGATTTTGTTTTTTCTAAACTGAATAAATTTGAAACTTAAAGTGGACATCGTTTTAGATTTATATTACCCAACCTTAATCTTAACGTTACAAGCAACCAATTTGTAACGTTACATTCTTATTTTGTCATGTGATACAACCTGGTATCATATTAACTCACAATTACACATGTGGAAATCACAACATCTCAAAGTAGATGAAGATGGAGATGTTGCACACGAGTTCATTGAGGAGGTTTTCCTGGAAACCACATATTAGATAGGCTGAAAATAATGACCCATTAATAGTAAACTCCAACACGAATATCACAATTCTCTTTTTCGTGGCCATTTCATTATTGTCCTAGGTGAAATAATGGCGCCATTAAATTAATCCTTCCGCGAAAGGTGAAAATTTAGAAACACTAGAAAGTAATTCACATATTCCTGCTAGATATTGCTACATTATCACGCATGTGTTCTTTTTATACAATGATATGACCATGCTTAACTTACGTGTTAATTTATATACAGACCAAGAACAACGACTTCCAAAGAGGGAGCTAATTGCAAGAGATTGATTGACATTTTGATAAATTACTTTTTTCTTTTATCAAGGCAATAAAGTTGAGTATTTGACTTTCTCCATAAGTTGGCTGTAGTTTAGATCTAATAGAATTGGTGAGGAGGATGGTGTTTGCAATGAGGTAAGACATGCCGATGACAACGGGTTCTGGCGAGACAGAGGGTAGATTGTGGAGACTCTGTTTGCGACAAATTGTCCTCTGTTTTGGTTAAACTGTTGATAGACCATCGAGCAGGGGATGAATATGCGAATTATATATTTCAAACAGTTATGAATTATTAAGGTGCCTATGATAACATGTGAAATTCAAAGAAGATATGTGTACATTATCAAGGAATGACCATAATACAAAGGAGAATTAAGTCATCAACTAGAATTGACTATGATCCATATTTACTATCTATTCTATGCTTTCGTACTTCATATAGATCTAACAGCTAACAACGAGGATTAGAAGTTTGAAAACTATCTGCTTATCAGAAGAAAAATATGACAGCTTAAATCCCATATGAAATTAGCTTACAAGTATAACTCTGTTACGCAAATTTCAAATGCTAAACAATGATTTTTAAATTAGAGAACTCATAATCACAAATTCCAAATGCTACAATAATGATTTTTAATAATGTGTGGTGGTGGCGGTGGCGGTGGCGGTAGAGAGTGGTGGTGTTGGTTGTGTGGTGATAGAGAGTGGTGGTGGTGGTGGATATGAAATGTAAGATAAAAATTACTTTGCAAATTTAGTCCCCAAAGCAATAGTGATATGACACGTGGACCTTAAAGCAACGAAATGACAATAATACCATCAGTGACGTGACACTTAATAAGGAAACTAACGGAAAAACGCTCTCGGTGGCTATTTTGCACTTATCCGAAACGTTAGTGGTTGCACACCTTTATGATTCGGTGGCTTTTTTGCATTTTCGCGATAGATTAGCGACTATTTTTGCAATTTAACCCCCCCCCCCCTTTTTTTTGCCACACTTTGCATATTGCTCCCTATAGCTAATAGAGAAGTAATAAATAGGTATCACCTTTTTATGCATGATGTACAAGCACACTTCTTTTGTTGACTATAAAAAGTAGCACATAAGTGATGATACAAAGTGCCTATAAACTATAACTAGCAGGGTACCCGCGCGTTGCAGCGGCAGGTACCCTAAAATAAAATTTTTCGATAGAATAAATAAAAATGTCACGGGAAGTCATACCGACACCTCAATTTGCCTAGAGAACGAAATACTAAAAGATTTGGTAAACTACACTTCCCACCCTAGCATATATTTACAATCTTAGTCCCTAAGGGTGCAATAGAGTTCACACAAGGACCAAAACACTTTCCTATATAAACCTCATTATACCCTCACTTAGGGTTTGACACCCTTTCTCTTTCAAACCAGCCGCACCCTATTTATTCTTCTTCTCAAATCGGTTTCCGACCAAACAAACACCACCGCCGGCCACTTAAACTCACCGCCACCGCCACCACCACCACACTCCTTACAACCTCCCCATCATTTTGACGTACATCACGTGCCAAGAAACACCTCACAACACCATGATTAACACCACCACAGCTCGAGTTCATCACCAAAACCATCTCTCTCTCGTTTTCTTGATACCGGCGATTGAAGGTAGGAAAACCCACCACCCTTTTTGTCGTTTTAGCGACGGTGGGGGATAAGTACATGAATTTTCAAGAGTTTTTGATTAAATAAAGATTAAAACTAATAAATATGAAGCTAAATAATTGTTAAGATGAAGGGTTGTATATTGTGTTTAAATGATTGTAATATTGAGTGTAGGGGTGTTTTTAATGCTATTAATGTAGAATGATGGTTGTACATTGTGTTTAAATGATTGTAATATTGGGTGTAGGGGTGTTTTTAATGCTATTAATATAAAATTCTAAGAAAAATGGTCTGAATTTCGATTCATGCTAGTTTTTGTTGTACACAATGCTTTGGTTGTTGTAATTATGAAAATTGCTTGCTTTAAAGTGTTGTAAATCATGCATCATTTTTTGTACATCTTAATTTTTTGGAAAGAGAGAGTCCTTCCTCCATTATATGTAGTATAGATAAAAGCAAAAGTATCCGCATGGCTGTCACAAAAAGTTAAGACCCGACTACATGGTCCAAATAGTGTAACTTATCTAACTATCTTATAATGCATAAAGGACTACTATAATTAGAATACTTAAAATTAAGCCTTACAAGTTTATAAGCTTAAAGTACAAATGATTCAAACACAATTAGACAATTAATACCATAAATAAAATATAATTAGACATTTACAAGTTTAGAAGACACCACTTTGTTTTTGCCATTAAAGTTTAAAATTAAAAATTAATGACTTAAAATTGATCATTATGTATATTAAGTATAATTAATTAAATAGTCAATAAATACAATTAATACACTGATTAAAACACCCCTTACATAAGAAATATAAATTATCAAGCATATTGTACAACCAACTTAAACACAATTCCTGCATTAAATGTCACTAATACAAATAATAAAGCATACTATACAAATTTTTAAGCCCGAACGAGCAATGGGCCAAATGGGCTCGAGCCCGAACGGGCACGGGTCAAACGGGCTCGAGCCCGAACGGACACGAGCTAAACGAAATTTTTGATATCCGTAAATTTATTTTCAAAAAGAACATAATAAACTAAAATATCTTCACATATTGTGCAAACCATGCAAACTACTAAACAAAAACATAAAATAAATAATAAATAAAATAATACAAACAAAACAAAATTTCATCAAACTTTTGTCATAAAAAACTAATCAGTAAAGCTATTGCCAAAAAACGTACAAATAAAATAAATTATTAATCGAAAAAATTAAATTACAGGATGCCCGCAGCTGTATCGCGCGGGGACCCTGCTAGTCATAATAATGTAAGAAAAGGAAAAATGTCAAACTAAAGCACGGGTCACCAAGGCTTTTTAAGTGTATTTTCCTATATTTCTTTGTTGTATGCATAAGTGTACGTAGTTTTCACACTCATGGTACTTAGATATCCTTTCTTCTCATGTTTTGTGGGGAAAAGAATTTGATTTGTGCACAAGCAATTCTAAAAGTTACCTTACTTTAAAGAAGAAAATAATGCATATTTAACATTTATGTAGTGTCACTATTTTACGGGATAATTGCATATCTCCCCTTCTTTTCAACATTAATTTCAAATATACCCAAAATACAATCATTAAATGCATTATGTACAATGCCTTTAAAGCATCATTTTGGTAAATATGAAATTTTCATGATTTTGTTGGGTAGATATGAAAATGCCCCCTATTTTACCTATGTGAACGACTAATCAAAAAGAGGAACTAGATTGTTAAAATATGCAATAGATGTATATAATCCAAAAAGAGTTTTATCTTAATAACACCATATTACGTCACTAGTAAATTAGTTACTAATTTGAAACTTACCAAGCCACATACCGTAGTTATTTTAGCAAGTAACTTTAAATATTGCTCCTCTCTATAATTTTTGCCACTCATGGATATGCAATTTTCTAGACGTTGCTAAATGGATCATAATACAATTAAAATCTAATTTTGGTCATGAAGTTTAAACTTTTTCACCTAAAAAGTACTTTCTAAATAATCCAGTACCAACATTCATATGTCAAAATTACAATTCTACATCACACCTTTGGGCTTATTCTAAATTTTAAAATGATCCTTTAAATTAGATATTATAATAATCCACTCATGAAACTTAAATCTAAATATGATCTTATTTGTTATGTTTAACAACCTTTTTTTGAGAAGACTGACCAACACCCTTTGAAAATAGCACTAAACTGACAGTTATTTTCTACTTATGACCTCCGGACCACTAATTGTCCGCCTAATAAACCTCCGTCTATTGCTTGTACAAATGAAAACTTCTATTATCCTTACATATTATGCCTCAAGTGTTAACGTTCCGAACCACCTTTTACCTGAAAACAAGTTGCTCGTCATAATTTGATATTCTAGATCAAATATGTTTTTTTTGGTACGCCCAATCTTCTGAAGCTGAAGGGATTATATTACTGCTTATATTACATGATAAACGAGCATATACACCTAAAATTTTTTGCTATTAGGACAACAATAATTGATCAAAGTCTTGAAATATTGTGACACAACTTGCGATAGTTGGCACTCGACCGTCGCATATGAGAAAATGCTACATGTTTTATGTAGTATTTAACATCCATGAGACCTTTGTTTATTATGGGTTGCTTATGTTGTATGGCATTTTGTGGTATTTGAGTTCCACGATACTAAAAAGATTTAGTACCGTTGAACTGGGGGGAGTATAGCGGCGTGATACCTCCATCGTTTATGTCACAGTTGGTTGTGATCCGGTTTTGTATTGATGTTGGTGATATCATATTCGTCTTATCTAACTGAAAAAAAAAAAAAAAAAAGCATAACTTTCAAGTTTTAATTTACAAGACTGGCAAGCACAAGGTGATGATTTCGTAAAGCGTGGTCGATGAGGGTGATAAACATCACATGTTTGATATTTAATACACATGGGTAACAATTGTATTAATCATTTATTATGTTATCTAATACTTTGTTTTATTTAAGTTCAACGATACTAATAAGCATTAGCACCGTTGAACTGGTGGGATAATAGTGGTATGATACCCCCATCGGTTATGTTAAGGTTCGGTTTTAATCCAATTTTTCTATTGATACATGAAAATATTGTGTTTGTCATATCTAACGGGAGAAGGCAAAAGAGCTTTCATGTGTTATTGTGCAGGAATAGCTGTATGAGCTTCCACATGCATAAGAACAAACGGATAGTGAAAAACACTCCGGTATCAAACGGATAGTGCAAAACATTCCGTCCAATTTTTAAACGGATTGTGCACAATCACTCCGTCCAAATTTTAAACGGATTGTGCAGAATCACTCTGTCCAATTTTTAAACGGATCGTGCAGAATCACTCCGTCCAATTTTTAAACTTGTCTAACTTAAAACAGGTAATATGAGGAACATTTCATTACCACAAGACCATAACATTCGGCATGCAAAGACAAATAAATAAGCGATGAGTAAGTTTCAATAACACAAACGTCGTAGCACCACACATGCGGGGGGACATGATGGCGTATGTGGTCTAATAGACCCAACTCGCCTTATGAAGCACCGACTTATGGGCCACTTGGTAAACTACTATTAGATGGTCATGGATGGAAGGCATGTCCGAATGATAAAGGCTGAAATTCCATAAGGTTCTCTTTAAGTATTACATCAACACTAATGGTATACAAAAATTTATAAAGTAAATAAATAACACTAACAAGTTATGGTCGGATTTAAGCATGTTTCGGTTTGTATTCGAGTTGATTCATTTAAACAAGTTGTGTTTGGGGTTCAGGTGATGAAATACAGGTCGATCAGTCAACCCGTTTAGTTTCAAAAAAAAGTTGTGGACTTTACGTGGTTTATTTTCATTAATGCACATCCAAACAGTCGTTATGGCAGGCTATGAGATCTTGAACGGCAAATTACGAATATATGAGGGTGGTGGCAACCTTGGCTCATTTTGCCTCATCTTTTTTTGCAAACAACCAATCATGGTCATCCAACACATTTTTTGCCTAAACTTGCCTAGACTTCATTTTTAAGTGGCAACCTTGCCTAAACATCATACTCCCCTTGCATTAATGCCAAATGGTAAATGTTTTCCTTGTTTTTCTCCCCCACCGAATCGGTAAGATTCACCGCATGAGGTACCGAATTTCACTTGCCGCTCGAATGGCAATGGTGTTTGCCGATCGGCAACCCTTGCCGAACCTTGCCCACCGCAAGGTTGCCACCCCCCTGAAACATATAAGAGCAAATTAGGAATATATAACAAATCATAACTGAACTTCCCAAAGATTACCCAAAATGGAAAGGTGGAATGTTTATGACAATATATATTTTTGAATAAAAAGCTTAAACTATCAGATGTCAAAACTCAAAACTATCATTTAGAAATTTATAAAACTCCTATACGCTATTACTATGTATGCTCTTGGTATAAGGCTTCGGTTTGATTATGAGAACTTTAAAGGCTTAATTGTAACACTAAAAGGCTATAATACAAATACAATTTATTAATGAATGTTTCAAAATACAAAGGAAGGTGGATGTAAATTTCATATTTGTAGGGACAAAAGATGAAATCTGGGAAAAGCTGAGAGAGTCAGGGATCATTCTTGTAACTTATTAGATCTTGACTTGCACTATATTTGACTTTTAACGCATTTGCAGTTGGTTGATGCCTTTTTTGGTTTACTTGGACTTATTAGACAATGACTTTGTTAGATCCAAGAAAAATTTAAAATTGATTATAGAAGTCTAATATTATCTTGGTTTTGTTAATACTTAATTAGTATAACTTAAACTCCACAACCTATTGTGGACTTAAATTATTAAATAGCAAGTCTCTAGTCTCTTTGAACCAACCGATATGAGTGTTCGTTTTTCATTTTCGTATTACTCATGTTGTTACTTGTGCTTATTTTTTGTTGCTGCCTTGTTTCATTTATGCTCATCTAATCAAAAGTATGATGATGTATTATGCATGGATGGCGAGAGACAAGCCCTTCTCGAGTTCAAACATGGTCTCATAGATGAAGCAGATCGACTTGCTTCTTGGGTTGGCGAGGAGAGCGACTGCTGTAATTGGGTGGGGATTGTTTGTGATAATTACACAGGTCATGTTAGTCGAATTCATCTTGCTGCACTTGAGGGTCATTGTGATATGATAGATTCTGGCACCAGGAAAGTATACGAAGAAGGCTCTAGGCAGAGGTTGAAAGGGAATTTAAGTTCATCGTTGTTGCATTTGAAGCAACTCCGGCATTTGGACTTGAGTTGTAATGATTTTGAAGGGATGGAAGTTCCTAAATTCATTGGTTCTCTTGGAAACTTGAGGTATCTTAACCTCTCGACATCCCTCTTTGGTGGAACGATTCCTCCTCAACTGGGGAATCTTACAAATCTGCAAGTCCTTTGTCTGGGAAGTTTTCTTGAAAATAGTTATTACTACACATTAACCGTATTGAATATGCAGTGGTTGTCAAGTCTTCGTCAGTTGCATCACCTGGAAATTAATAGGGTGGACCTTAGCAAAGAAACCGCCTGGCTTCAAGTGATAAACACACTTCCTTCTTTGGTCACGTTAGATATGTCTGAATGTCAACTCTTGTATATAAATCCTCATGTTGCTAGGCTTAATGTCACATCCCTTTCCTTTCTTGATCTTTCTAAAAACAATTTTAATAGCTCTGTTCCAAGGTGGATATTCAGTATAACTAGTTTGGTTTCCTTGGATTTAAGTGGGTGTAATTTACATGGCCCTATTCCTAGTAGTGTTGCCACCTTTCATAATCTGACTTCTCTTCAGTTGCTTCACGTCTCTGAGAACGATTTCATGAATTCTTCAATAGTATTAGAAGGGTTGTCGAGTATTGGTGGTAATCTGATTTCATTAGATATGAATTATTGTGGTGTTTCGAGTTTAGTTCTTTATTCCCTACGCAACTTGACATCTGTTATTAGACTGGACCTGTCAGGAAATCAACTCACCAAGAGAATACCAAATTTATTGTGTAACATCTGTCATTTAAAAGAGATTGATTTGTCAAAAAATGATTTCGGTAACATGAGTTTAACATACCTTCTAGAAAGCTTTTTTAAGTGCAAAAAACCTGTCTTGGAGTCATTAGTATTGAGCACCTCAGGGGTTACTGGTCATCTACCGAGTCAACTAGGACAACTGGAACATCTGGAGCACCTGGAACTGTATAGTAATTACATTGCTGGTACAATTCCAGATTCAATAGGACGTTTATCTCGTCTAAGGACACTGGATCTTTCGGATAATCTAATTTTTGGTCCTATTCCATACTCGATTGGACAATTATCATCGTTAGAGGTGTTACGTCTATACTATAACCTAGTGAATGGCAGCCTTCCTGATTCAGTTGGACGATTGTTATCAATGAAAGAGTTAGATCTTTCAAATAACCAACTAGGGGGCAGCCTTCCTAATAGCATCAATCAACTTTCGAAATTGGAAAGATTGTATATTACTTCTAACTTTCTGACAGGTGTGGTGACAGAAACTCACTTTGTCAAACTAGTGAGCTTGAAATATCTACATGGGGGAGGCAACAACTTGATCCTAAGATTAAGACCAAACTGGACTCCCCCTTTCCAGTTGGAGGATTTGAATTTGAACTCTTGGGGTTTAGGGCCTCAATTTCCGTTATGGCTGCAGTCACAAACAGATTTACTTGTATTGGACATAAGTAATACAGGCATTTCCTCATTCATGCCTAAGTCATTTTGGAGATCATTCCCCAAAAAACTATGGTCTTTGGATATGTCACACAATCATATCCAAGGAGCGTTGCCGAATATCCCTTCAATACTGACATCACTCGACTTAAGCTGTAACAAGTTTTCCGGGAGATTACCTCACCTCCCAAATGATTCGTCTCTAATCTTTCTGGATCTATCAAATAATTCCTTTGAGGGATCATTACATCATCTGTCGTGTCCCTATGATCAATTCAATTGTTTGACAGTCCTTAATTTAGGAAATAATCATCTGTCGGGTGTCATTCCCGAGTGTTGGGAGATGTTGCAAGGATTGAACTTCTTAAACTTGGAAAATAACAATTTGTCTGGCGGTATTCCAAGAACTTTGGGTTATTTATTTGACCTACAGTCATTGAACATGCATGGAAACAAGCTCTCGGGGAGATTACCTGCTTCTTTAATGAACTTAACAAAGTTGGAGATCCTTCAGCTCAATGGTAATGAACTTGTTGGAAGCATCCCAACATGGCTTGGGAGAGAAGTTTCTCATTTGAGACTTGTCAACCTCAAATCCAACAATTTTGATGGAAATATTCCTCGTGAGATTTGTTATCTTATGCATATCCAAATCTTGGTGCTCGCTGATAACAATCTATCCGGAAACATTCCAAGATGCTTCAACAATTTTAGTGTCCTTTCAGGGAAAGAAACTACATCATATGATACGTTTATATCCTCCGTAGTTAACTTTCCAGATGTTATCAGTAGTGATTCATTGGTGATGAAGGGCCGAGAGGACACCTATAGTACTATTCTACCACTAGTGCTGTTGCTGGATTTGTCGAATAATAATTTATCTGGGAACATCCCAAGTGAGTTAACGGCCCTTATGGTTCTACAATCATTGAATTTGTCAAGAAGCTGTTTGACAGGAAGGATCCCAGAGAATATTGGAGACATGAAACAACTTGTATCTTGTGATTTATCACTGAATAAGCTTACAGGGGAACTTCCTATGAGCTTGTCAACCTTGAATTTCTTGAGCAACTTCAACGTGTCCTGCAACAGTTTGACGGGAAGAATCCCATCAAGTACTCAGCTTCAGAGCCTCACTGAGTCAAGCTTTTTTGGCAACAATCTTTGTGGAGATCCACTCACTAATCGCTGTACAAGTGTTGAAGTAACTGATACAAAAGACCACGAAGAAGACGATAGATCAGATGGAGCAGACTGGGCGTTGATTATAAGCATTGTACTTGGATTCGTTGTTGGTTTTTGGGTGATTGTGGCTCCTTTGTTACTCAGCCGATCGTGGAGGATTGCATATTTTCGTTTCATGAGTGAATTCAAGTATATATGATTTACGATGTTATGCATAAGTATTGTTTCAGCATGTTTTCAAATTGATAAAGTTTTACTTTGATAAATTCCATACTTAAAGTATGTAATAAAGTTACAATCTAGCTTGTGTTCAGGATTTGGTTTTAAATTTACAAAACTGAATCCATAAACTCGGATTGCAAATTGTTTACAAGTAAAGGGACCAAGAATGTAATCTTATATTAACAAAAGAACGGATCTGAGTTGATAAGTCAACGCTTCAATCCTCGTTCATGGAAATATAATAGTACTAATAGGTTATGGGTTTTTAAATGGCACACTATGTCTCGGTCGATACTTGAACCCACAACCTCTTTTCGTTAATGAGCAGGATTTAACTTCAAACCACCTGTTAATATAACTTGGTTGTATTCATCTATCACCGAATTTACAGCTAAATAAATCTGTGTAAAAAGTACTGCAATATATGGAATTATTTTGAGCTAAGAAACTCACATACACATCCATCTATTTATGCATTTTGTGTCCAAAAAGTATTAGACGGGCAGGGTAGTCGTATATTGGTCTTGTTTCCATGAGATGACTCATTTTGTTGCTTAATTTTAAGCAATGGTTACCTTTTTGTGGGTTTGTAATGCCAAATGTCGTCATATCCGTTCATTCTCCCTACTACTTTTTAGGTAAGAGGACATGATGAGGTTGAGAGTTCAAGTAAGTTTCCGTTAGTAATTAGCACTTGGCCCTTCTTAGATGCTGTTAGATCCGGATGGACGGCTATCAATGCTGGTTTATCTTCCGTTGATGGCATAAAAGCTGCAAGGCTGGTAATGCTCTACACAAAACACACAATGCTTGTGGGTGATCAA
>JARVZY010010056.1:0-19741 GCA_030686995.1 Artemisia argyi | reverse complement strand
GTTTTTACCCATTGCATTTGGACTTTCAAAAGTCAAACTTTCAAATGTTGAATGGGAGTGACCTAGTCACTCACTCCCTTGTGCCTATTGCATTTGCACCCATTGCATTTAGACTTTGAGAAGTCAAACTGCAAATGTTAAATTCCATGTCATGTAAGTGTTTTTTTTTTGGTCATGTAAGCCCTTTTATAGGCAAACATGTCCCTAATAAATACGCATCTCTCAAAACACCCACTTGCAAAATACACCTCCCTATTTCCTTAACCATGAACAACTATCAAAGTGATATTGATCTAAAGGTTCTCTGTAACTCGTACGTGGTAACTGAACTAATGCTTGGCCCTTACCACACATAGATTCTTCAAGACTTGCAGCAGGCAAACGGTTTGGAGAACAAGTCCAAAAATATTACTGAAAGGGTCGAACGTAGGGGGTGATGCCATTTTTGGTTTGTGTAAATATTTAAGTTATTTTGAATGATTTAGACAAAGGCAACTGAACGGTTTTTAAATTTTGGAATAGACACAGGGTTTAGTGATTCATTAGTGACGGTTAGTGACCTTGCAGTTATTTTTTAAACACACCGATTGGTGGTTAGTAACTTTTCATTTGGATTGGATTTTTTCTCTAAGTATAAATAACAAACTATCTCACCCATTTCTGTCTATCATTCACCCTAATGGCATCTTCATCATCAAACGCTGATTCCAGGAAAAATAAATGACCAAGAGATGATTATATTCCTCCTATTCCTGAGAAGTACAAGATTTTCGACATACCCCAAGATATATGGGATAAATGCCATTCTGGCGCTTATGGAACTGAAAAAACGCTGATTGATCTTTATAACAAGCGTATAAAATTTCATGAAAAACAAATCAAGAGGGATGAGGAGATCATACAGAAACGCCAGAAGATGATTGAAGAACACAATACAACAATAGCGGAAATACGCAAACAAATTGTTGATGTCTACAAAGGGATTGAAGATAATTTGTTTATTTCTTAATGTGTCGCTAAGTTTGTGTGTATGTGTCTATGTTATCATAATTATTAACAATGTTTCACTAATGTTTCACTAAGTGTGTGTGTATGTGTCTTTAATCTTGAAATGTAAGTTTCTTTAGTTGTTGAAAGATCAATTTTGTTCTTGTTTGATGTTGAACCTGGTCATGAGTTACTATGTTTTTTGCGGTATCATGTGATCTACAAAAAATTTCTTAACCTGCTTCTAACATACTACTGCACATCACGTACAGTTAAAATTATATGTAGACATCAGTTTTAATATTAAAGATAACTACAACTTAATATTAATCATTCATCAAAGTCATTACAACACCAGGCTTAAAGCCATTTCATTCAAAGTTACACAACATAAACATAGAAAATAACTGCCATAATATAACCGCAAAAGACAATCATCATGATCATACTCTAATCTTCATCAGATGAGACTTTTTTTATATTTTTTTTTGTGCGCAGGCTTCTTCTTCTTGGACCTCCAAAAGCTGCACTTGGCGTTCCTTCTCCTGAATCCCATCACTGATATCATTGATTAGAGCAGGTAACAAAACAATCATGTTACGCTCCCTTACCTGCGTTTCAATTAGAGAACGTATAATAGCATCTGTATTTTCGTTCAATGGGACCAGATGCTGAGTCTCATTGAGTGCAACTTGACGGTCTTCAACCTGCTTTTCTATTTGATTACGTTCTTTCACAAATTGCTTCAAACGACCCCTCTCTTGAGTCAACTCTTTCTTGAAATGCCTCTTGACTGCTGTTGCCAAATTGTAGGAAGAAGAAGAAGCCATGGATGATATGATAAGTTATATATTTTATATAAATATAGTTATTAGTTTTGGTCAAACTCCTACTGGATGTAAAATGAGGTGTAGTTATTGTGTTTTCATGCATGGGGAAGGGAAATTAATGATGAATAACTATTCATGCGTGTGGCTCAAGGGTGGCAATCTAATCAACTGCCCTTATAAGTCAAATAAAAACAGAAATTAACAATCATAACCATAGAAAAAATACATATTAAACACACATACACACAAGCTCAATATAAACACACACCTACACACTCTACAGTTGGGTCATATCAAACTTATTAATAGGACAGTTAACTTAAATGTGCATAAGGGGAGGTTGGGCTTTGAGAGGGTAAGAGCCTTGTCAAATCACAAATAAACTTTTCAATATATATTTTGCAATGATGTCTCTGCAGTAGCATTCAAACTTGTGCATTGTGTTTGCCTTGTTTTTAGACTTGTTTCTTGTTATGGAATTTTACTACTTTTGTGATACGCAAGCTTAGAGGGTTTGATAAACTAACACAAAAAACCTTCATATTAATGATCCTCTACATTGGGGTCGTATCAAAATTGGTAGTATGACAGGAAACTTAAGTGGGCATCAGGTTTGGTTTTGAGAGGGTAAGACCCATATCAAACTAGACTTGTTTCAATAAACAATAAATGATTAAACAAAATACACTTCCAAGGAAAATGTAAGAATAAAATGAATCATATATTCACACACCATAGCTCAATTTAGTAAAGATATTGTTGGGATCAAAGTTTATAATCCCAACACGTAAATGGAACGACATTTACGGGATTACATTAGTTATCTCATTTTGCCAAAAAACAAGGACTTGAATCGTAATATTGTAATAGTTAGTTTGTGTTAGGCTATATAAGCCCTCCTAGACTTCACTAGGAGGGTGAGACTTTGTTTTGTATTTCACTTTTCTTCATTATCAATAAAACATAGTTTTTCCCTTCTCTCTCTACTCTCTCTCTCTAACCATGGAGTTCATTTACTTTCATATTACTCGACCTCCCGAATCACAATATTCAATCATAAACACGATCCTACAAGTGATATCAGAGCCTTGGTTTTAGTTTTTGGTTGATTTTTTTGTGGTGTTTCTTGTCAAAATCGTATCTTTAAAGGCTGTTATAACAAGTTTACAATTTTTTTATTAACTTTCTGGTTTTAACAGTTTTTTTAAAGTGATTTTTTTTTAGTTTATTACATCTCGGTTTTCTAGTCTGGTCACAAACAGTACTTTTGGACTCGTTTTATTCATACATCATCAAATATGCTACTTTTGTGTACAAGATAACAAACCCGTGAGATATTTGTGGTCATAAACAAGGTCAAAAAAACTGGTCATAATAACATGGTCTGAAAAAGAGGTCGAAAAAACTGGTCAGAAATTATGGTCAGAACGCAGCCGGAAAAGAGGTCGGAATCTGGTCGGAATCTCACCGGGAAATGGTCAAAGGGTCAAAACCCTCGTTTTACGCATAAGATGGTCACCTTAAGCAAAAAACCCTCTTTTTACGCGTAAGTCACTACTCTTACGCGTAACTCATCTCTAGTTGCATTTACGCATAACTTGGAAAGTTATGCGTAAGGATGGTTTACGCAAAAGATTCAAGGTTAAGCGTAAAGCATGTCTACGCGTTAGATTTCTACGCGTAAGATTTCTACAAATCTACGCATAAAGTTACGCGTAAGATCTGGTCTACGCTTAAAATTTTATGCGTAAAGTGACCATAAGTGAAAAATAGAAATTAAGATGAAGCAGAGAAGAAGACACTTCGACCACATTGAAATGAAATACCACGACTCATAAAGTTGACTTCAGATTCATATCATCATCGGTCAAAAGCCTTAAATCAAAATGAAAAGAAAAACATCAACCTATCCTAAACCAACAACAATAATCTACCCTATATCCTTTCACCAACATCATCAACCATCTGCCATCTCTCCTTCTCACACAACAATCAAGTCTCGAATACAACAAGTAATTAAAAGATCTCAGTTTGTCCCCTTTATCGTGTGGTTCATCAAACACAGACCTCTAAAGATCTAAACAAGAAAGAGTATTAACATCATAGATCTGTGAGACTACTTCTCCTTTTATATTCGAAAAAAAAAATCAACTAATAACAATTCTGTTATAATCAATTTTTTTTTTGTTTCGATGGGTTTAATGCAAAAACGTTAACAAATCAAATAAAATCCTACCGTGACCCTCTTTAAAAAGATCTTGAAGCCTTCATGTGTTGTTGCAAGAATCAAACAAAAGAACCAATTAATTATTTTGGTTTGTGAGATTCTTATTAGATGGGAGATTGAGATAAAATGAAGTTGGATGTGTGTTGACTGTTTTTGATGAAGAGGAAAGTGAGATGGTGAGATGTGTTCCTGTGTTTGACTGCAAGAAGTGAGAGAAAAGTTAGGAGGAGGGGGCGGTGATTATTATGAGTGTGTGTAGGGTTCTTAAATGAAAGATCAATTAGGTATTACTATGTGGTTATAATTTCTAAGAATGGATCAAGTTATATTAAAAATTGCTGGGCCGAGAATTTGAGTTATGAACTGGTTAATATTGTATTGGGCCGAGAATGTGATGTATATGAGTGGAATGGGTATTTCATTTTTTTTGGGTAATTGTTATCACTAGTCCAAAAAATTTTCTATAACTTATATGTGTTTGAGCTCAAATTTGATAATACAAATTTTTTGGTACAATTAGTGATTTAATGGTTACTTGTGGTTCGGTATGACAAAGTGACAAATTTTCATGGGGATACCATTTTGACAAGATTGGGAAACCATTATCATGTTCACTTAAAACCGTCAAAAGGCTAGTTTTGGGCATATAATCGCTAGATGTGACTACGGCGATAATTTTTTATTATTTATTTGAGGTTGAAGTGGAATATCACGGATGCGTGTACTTAGCATCTTGAAGATATCGGGGTTGGTTGGATGCATGATTCTTCGAGATCCTTGTTCGAGCTTTTATCCGTACAAATGACCAAGACTTGAGTTGTCTAGTTATACCTGATGTAAGGAGTTACGTTGTTGTGCTCACAGTGTATAGCTATCACTTTAAAGGAGTTACGTTGTAGTGCTCAAGTGTCACCAAAAGATGTGGATGATTCAAGAGACGTTCATATACATTTAAGGAAGGTTGGATGGGTATATGATTTCCTACCATTATTGAAATTCTCAGTATTGGTTCTTAGTCAGACAATAGTGCAAGTTTAAGTCACAAGTTCGGGTTATTTTACTTCAGTCTCAAGTTCGTCATATTGAGTTTTCTCCATCAGTGGTCACTACAAAGAGCCGACAGAATGATAATGGGGTTGGTAAAGAGTTAGTTGAGAGGAGTATAAAAGAGTAGAGATGTTTATCAGCAGTTGATTCTCACTGGCTATTTATGATACTTCACACATATTCGGTTGATTGGACATATGGGGTTACGCTGCCTCCGTTTCCATCGTAAACATAGTGTGTATGCTTCCGATTCCGTGAAGACATCGTGGGGGAAGAGAGAGTGAGTGTTCTTTTGCTTCTTTGACTTTTCTTGACTTCTTTGCGAAAACACTCATTTTCCACGAAGTTCTGCAATTAGGGGGAAGAAATGTGCACATCAAGGATGCATAATAGACTCACATGATCGAGCTTACAATTTTATTACTACCGGAGAGACGTCCTCAGAGATGATCAGTGGTTCAGTTTTGTGATTTTGGTGTACTCGTTTCAACTCTCGCGGGTTGTGAAGTGTGAAGTAGCCTACATATGTGAGAAGATCTTGCTAATTTCTTGCATGTTACCCTCGAACCGAGCTTCCGTATTGAGCATAACTGTGATTAGTGACTAGTCAGATTTGCTTAGTGTGGTTTATGGTGTCATCTACAAATTCCGCTGCGTACTTAAAACTTCAATAGCTAGAAGACATGTGGACTGCATCAAAGTTTCGAATCTGCTGAAGACGGTTGTCAGTTTGGGGGGAAGCTGATTCAGAAACTTCGCCAAAAAGAAGTGTACGAAGAAGCCGCTAAAGACATGCAACATGAATTGGGGGGAAGTTAATCCATTTCATGCATATTACATCATTTGCCTACAAGTGAAGATAAAGTTTTTCAAGCCGAGGTACAAGATGAAGACAAAGAGCGTCAACTGTCACCATCCTCAGCAATTTGAAGAGCTTATGAAGACCTTTCTTTATTCTTATTTGTCCTTGTAGGAAATGTTGTAAGTAATCCCTTATGTCGCCCCATTGGGGGAAGATTGTTGGGATCAAAGTTTATAATCCCAACACGTAAATGGAACGACATTTACGGGATTACATTAGTTATCTCATTTTGCCAAAACACAAGGACTTGAATCGTAATATTGTAATAGTTAGTTTGTGTTAGGCTATATAAGCCCTCCTAGACTTCACTAGGAGGGTGAGACTTTGTTTTGTATTTCACTTTTCTTCATTATCAATAAAACATAGTTTTTCCCTTCTCTCTCTACTCTCTCTCTCTCTAACCATGGAGTTCATTTACTTTCATATTACTCGACCTCCCGAATCACAATATTCAATCATAAACACGATCCTACAAGATATATATCACACCATACCTCATTTTATAGCAGTTAAACCAAACGAGGTTAAATATATAGTAAAATGGAAAGATGGTTTACCTTTGAAACAGATCAACGATATCCGAAAACCCCAAACCAACCACAAACAAACTCCAAACAAACTCATTACTACCCAAAAGAAGAACTTCCAAACACTCCAAATGAAATATGACAACATGAACTTTCCCTTCAAACAAATTTTGACATAAAGTAAATGGCCTGAGATGATATAAACTACTCAATGATTCAAATAAAGTATCCACTAACCTTTCTTTTGATTGTTCCAACTTCAACAACTATATCATCAAGATTGCCAGTATCAGCATCCCAATCAAAACAGTGTGAAGAATTTGAAGTCCATCCATAAATAGCTAAGTGGGGTTCAACAATCATGCATAACACAGGAAATTCATATCAATTAACTAAACTTGAAACCATCATCAATATCTATTTGCGCAAACTGAAATCGAATACCTAAAATATTAGGCAGAATCATCAAAGACTATAATCCTTTATCATAGCCCTGATAAATATTTGATTGTTTAATACACATTTTGATTAATTTTGGCCTAGATTGAAAACCCTAAATCTACTATTCAGATCTACCAGCTTGTTTTAACCGTGTATGAGAGAGAAATGTGTGAGATAACAAAGTCAAACACACACACACTACTTTACCCTTTATACCAAAAAAAAAAACAAAAAAACAAAAAATGAAAATAAATATACTATAAAAGGTAATAAGACATAAATACTTTAATAAACATAATTGATCATCCTTGATCCGTTGTTCCATTCATAGATCATAAACATATACATACAACCCTAGTACATACAGCAAAACACAAAAGACATTGACCAAAACATACTAATCTTCGTCATCCGCTTCAGCTTCTTCCAACCTCTCCAAAAGCTCATCCTTCTCCTCCAAGCTTTGACGAGACAACACCAGTAGTTGAGCCAACAGATGAAGCTTCCTGCGGTCTTTTTGTTGAACTTCAAGCAGGCATTGACGGCCAGTTTCAGCCACAGCATTGAAACGAGTAAATGAGGTAGCTACCTCAGTTACTGTTTTCTCCTTCTTGTCAATCACCGCCCTCAATTGGCTACTCTCCTCCCCAATACGAGCTATAAAACTTATCTCCTCTGCTTTGTCATGCGTTACCAACAGCTTGAACGCATCAACTAGCTTACCAGATTCTGTTGCATCTTTCATCTCATTAAGGTTTGGTGTGTCTGCCATCTTAAGGTTAGGGTTAAAATGTGGATAAATGTATGTTTAAAATATAGGGTTAAAAGTATGATCAATGTATGCGTATATATATAATGAACATAGGGGTTTGGTTGTTGTAATTAATGATAGCAAATTACAATGTGTAAAAATAACACCACAAAGACACTCTCGAGGCATTGGAACATTTAGTTTGGTTGTTAATGCAGCCTTTCCATCTTCTCCCATGCATAAATGGGGAATGCAGTATTTAGTAAGATGTCCAACATTACAATTTAAACCCCTCGTTTATGCAATAGATATAAATCAACCCTTCCAGGCACAATGCATTACCATTAACTTCCTTAAATTCAAAAAAATACTTATAACTTATATTTTTATAATTATTAAAAAATCCCATTTAAGATTAAATTTTTTCTAAAAATATAAATAAATAATAAAAAATAATAACTAAAATAATATTAGTTTGAAGAATAACAACGCAATAATTATCAAACTTGACACTATTCATGTGTAAATTGTTAGATTTAATACACATAATAACATATACAGTTTTAAAAAAGGAATTTAGGGAGATTAGCATAACCAAACATAACCAAGATTAAACAAAAACTCATTAATTATATATTATAAATTGCAAGGTCCATCTATGTAACACCATCATAGAGTATAAAAAAGATAAATGATAAACATAAACCAGATTTTATACAAATAACATATGCAGCTTTTAAAAAGGAATTTAGGGAGACTAGCTTAATCAAACATAATCAATATTAAACAAAAAATCGTTAATTATATATTATAAATTTTAAACTCCATTCATGTAACATATGCAGTTTTAATAGCGCATAAAAAATAAGAATGATCCCTAAACATAAACCTGCAAATTTAATACAAATAACATATGCAGTTTTTAAAAAGGAATTTAGGGAGAGTAGCATAACCAAACTTAATCAAAAAAGAATAACGATAAACATAAACCATAGACCAAAAAATGATAAACATAAACCATAGAGCAAAAAATGATTAACATAAACCATAAACATTAGATTAAAAAATTTTAAGAGTCCAATGTCCAAATCAACATAAACCATAAACATGATAATGATAAACATAAATAAGAAACATGTTAAACATAAACCAAGAAACATAAACCAAATACGAGTCGCATAACCAAGTACATAAGCTTTCAACATATCAAATCAAATAAAATTTTGTACAAATCGCATAACAAAGTACATATAACTATTTGAAACATCTAATCTCATTAAAAAGTACAATTTGCATAAAAAATAAATAATATTTTATTTTTCAAAAGTTTGAATTTTTTAATAAAATTGTACATGTTGCATAATAGTGCACTTACACATAGGTACATGTTGCATAAAAAAGGACATTTACACAAGTGTACTTGGGTCTTACACACACTTACACACTTGTACTTGATTTTGGGGCAAAAATGGCCATATAAACATAATGGCATAAAACACATAAGTCGAATTGGGGCAAAAACATAACTCGAAGTCGCATGGGGCTAGGCTTGAAGCATGGTGATGCTCATGGGGCAAATACACAATTACCCCTTTGCAAAAAGGTAGAATTTTTTTTACCATATTTTTTTTAACATAATTTTATCATATTAACCTACAGCTAGTTTGAAGTTTTTGAAAAAATTAATAACATACAAGTACACTCTAATAAGACAACTAGTCCATATTTTCTAAAAATAAATAACTCTATCTTTGGCCACTTATTCACTCACCCACATGAACAAACAGAATTTTTTATTTTCTTTATTTCTACTCTCTCTCTCCATTAACTCATCATCTTCTTCCTCTACAATTTCAAGTTTTTTTTTGTCCCAAAATTTTTTCACCAAATCATCAGAACCGAAATTATTGAGGGGGCAAAATGACGATAATCACGAGAATCTCTGAGAAAATACACTACACCGGAAAGTTTCGGGGGGGGGGGGCACGTGCCCACCGTGCCCCCTCCGTAGCTCCGCCCCTGGTCACACACGGTTACGCATTCTATAAACATCATAGAACGTCTAAAACAAAGATAATAATGCATTAACTTGATTTTTGGCCTTAGATGCCACAGTTCCAGTTCTTGACCAACCTTTGGTTCTTTAGCATTGTCCATGGGATTCTTACTTCTTTTCTGCATCTATGTCAATATGTAACGCATTAATATGAAAATATCGTGAGTAATTACTTTTCTCTCTTTGTTTAAAAAAAGAGAAAATTCTTCAAAATAGTACAAAAGTTAAGGGATAGTTCATCATGTGGTACAAAAAAAACCCATCTTCCTAATATGGTCATGTGCGACTTCATTAGATGTGCGACACATGTCTACTTTTTAATTATTAAAGTACAGTGGTAGGGGGGAGCTTTTTCCATAGAGCAAATTACTTAAATGAACTCTTTATAGAAGCACTTTACAGATATAAATCTCACACATAAAATTATCCAAAATGAACTTTTTACATATTATCTGTTAGATGTATTACTAAATTAGTTTCTAACCGTCAGATCTAGCAGACGTGTATAAAAGGAATACTGGGCGAAAGATAGGCGAGCCCTATCAATATTCAAAAAGATAGGCGAGGAGTAGGCGAATGATGGGCGAGGTGAGTGTTTAGGCGAGGCCTAGGCGATGTGTAGGCGAGGTGAGAGTGTCTTGGGCGAGGAGTTAAGCGAGATGGTTAATTCGAGTTGAGTCTTGGGCGAGGTGAAGGTGTTTTGGGCGTGAATGTGGGCGAGTTAATCTTGGAATATCTGGGCGAGTGGAGTTGACTTTGGGCGAGGATGTCTGGGCGAGGTGGAATTGTGCCTGCATGAAAAAATTTATTCAACTTAGATATGAAGGTGAGATGGTTGGTCAGTTACATATTTATGTTGTTGTACGATGTGCAATGCTTGCATCAGCTAGCTACCATAGGACAAATGCCTAGAATTTAATGTATGGACTTTAAGTCCCTTTTTTGTTTCTTGAATGATTTGAGATGTCCACGTCAGATGGTGGGTCCTTGTGCCATTTGGATACAGGTGGATTGCATTAAGTTATATGGCGAGGTAGACCAAATTTAGGCGAATGGAAGTTGATTGCGATATATATTGGTTAGTTTGGTGAAACATGAAAAAAAAGGTTCGTTCTTGTAAAACTAGTCATTATAACATTCATTCTTGTAATTGATTTTTTTTTCATAAATTCTTTTTTGTCTTATTATTGAGAGTATTAAAAGGCCGAAATACCCTCATCCTTTATATAAAACACATGTTTCTACAAATACTCCATCACCACCACCACCACCAAATTCGGCCAGCCACCACCAGATCCGGCCAAGAACATCAAGAACAAAACACATGGTTTCACTTCAAATGTTAACCTCAAAAGCTCAACCCAAAGAACCCATTCTTAACCTCAAAAGCTCAACTTGATTTTTATTCAAGGCCCACTCCTGATCTATAACCACTCTTTGAACCTTGCAACACTTATACTTCCAAACCACAAATCCCTATCACACTCATTTTCTCATCTCAACCGCCCCATTAACAAAAATAATCCCATACCTATCCAAAAAACGAAACCCATATCACCATCACTTCTCTACTCCTCTTGTCGTCTATTTCATCCGCAAGACATTTGGCCATGGGAGTTGGGTTTTGATAGTGGGTTTCGGGGTTTTGTTTCGTTTTTTTTTTTTTTTTTTTTTTTTTTTTTTTTTTTTTTTTTTTTTTTTTTTAAATCGAGAATGTTTGTAAGGGTTTTTGTTGTGTTCCGTTTCTAGAGTTTAGATCGAGATGTTATACCTCTTGGAGATGTGATGACGTGTTGGATTTGTGGGTTATGTTGTTAGATTTTTTTTTTTTTTTTTTTTTTGTATAGATCTGTATTTATAGATCGAGAGTGAGTGTGAGTGTAGTGTAGGAATTTTAGTGATGAATCTGGTTGTTTTTGTTTTTTGTTTTTTGTTTTTTGTTTTTGTTATTTATTTATTTATTATTTTTAATCGAGAGTGTGTTGTGAGATTAATTTTTAGGGTCCATATATGTTCAAGGGGGCAATTGCATATATACCCACTAAAACTTGCATATTTGCATATATACCCAAAACATGCTTAACTTGCATTGTACATCATGCATTGAAAACTTGTACTTTGGGGAAATATGCAAGTTTTTGAGTTTTACTGGGTATATATGCAATTCTCCCATGTTCAAGAAATGTTAACTCTTGGATTTGTGTGCTTGTATACTTCGTGGATTTTTTTTTTTTTTTTTTTTTTTTTTTTTTTTTTTTTTTTTTTTTTTTGAAGTTGTGGGTTTTGTTCTTGGCCAGATCTGGTGGTGGCTGGCTGGATTTGATGGTGGTGGTGGTGATGGAGTATTTGGCGACACGTAGCAGTAGCAGTAAGCAGTAAGTAGTAGCAGTAAGCAGTAAGCAGTAGCAGTAAAAACGTGTTTGGTAACGTAGCTGTAACTGTAATTATAAAGTGTTAAACAAGTAAATATTTACCGCTTGTCGCTTGTCGCTTGCTGCTTCTCCAGGAAGCATTTAAGATTGGAGCGGTTAATCATGTTTCAAACGCTTGTTGAGGTGTTGCCAAACAAGCAAGATAATGCTTACCGCTTGTCGCTTATCGCGTATCGCTCTTAAACGCTTCAAAAAAGTTGTTGCCAAACATAACCTTTGTGGGACACGTGTAGCATATCTAATTGAGTTGCTCATTAATGCAGTTACACATGATTATATTGGGAATATTTCTTTTTTCTTTTTCTTTTTTTAATGGACTATCCCTCAACTTTTGTACCATTTGAAGAATTTTACTTTTCTCTCAAACATACAACATTACACAAATAATATATATTTTCTTTGAAGGCAACAATCCATATCCATATAGATATACACGCTCGTCTTTGGTAACAATTCCATCATTAAACAAGAAAGTTACAATAAAATTGTAGAATGTGAAAGAGAGCTTGTGCATTGCACCCATGGCGTATTATAGGGCAATTTTTGCATCCGTGGCATCGCTAAGGCATGCCAAACTGCACCACCCCCAACATGTTATAGATTCGACATTCGGTTCCATTTTTTTTTTTGGGTGAGTGTGATATTTTTGGTGGTATACACATTATACGACTTTTATTGAGGAAGATGTTTATGTTATAGTGATGTTATAAGATATGTGCTAAGGTGACCGTGAATTATATGTTATAGGGTATCAACTCCACCCACCTTTATCTTGCAGTACATGTTTTTTTTAAGGAAAGTAGAATAATACTCGTAAACTACATGGTAACTTTTCGTTGCTGCAAAGGATTGACTTTAAAACCATCATCGTACCAGGTCATGTGTTAAGATGAAGGTGACATGAGTGTCTATGTACCAAGTGACCCATAAATAAGAGTTAATTTCATAAACAGTTCTTGTGGTCTGTCGGGTTTAACGAAAATTGTCCCTAAACATTTTTTAATGGATCCTCTCCTTGTGGTTGCGACCCTTAATGGGTTTGGTCCCTTGACCACTAACTCTATTAGATTGACCGTTAAATGCAAGTTTGAAGACGTGATGACAAAAATACCCTCAAATTAGTATTAATTATTATTATAAGTAAATACAATAAATTTAACAAATAAAATATTAGATCCAATATTTAAGCACCATAAACATTTTTTATGTCAAAAATAAAATAAAATAAAAAATCCAATAACCTAAAACTACAAAATATCATAGCATATAATTTCATGTCCAAAAATTACAAAATTCTCAAACAAATAAATGATCAAACTTCATAAATTTATAACCCAATATTAACATTCAATCACAGCTTCTAGATTCACAAAGATCCTTAACCTACGATTACAATCCAAACATCAAACATAAAAAAACCAAACTCATTATAAAACATAAACTCCTCTTTTTTTTCTTTTCTTTTTTTTTTCCATTAGTTCAGACACCTTCTTGATGTAACAAAAACCATAGATCTAAAGATATAAAAAAATAAAAATAAATAAATAAATAAATAAATAATCACCAATACAAGCTTCACATATCTCAACCCAAATAATGACAAAAAAGAGATTTAAAATGAAAACTCAAACACTAAAAAACAAAAAGGTTAAAAACCCAAAAATAATAATAATAATAATAATAATAAATAAATAAATAAATAAAAGGTCCACACCCATCAGTGGTGATTTGGATGCCGGATCTAGTCGTTGGTCATTGGTAGCGACTGTTGATGGGTTCCCGCGTGGAGGTGGTGATGGAGGTGGCTTTTTGGTGGTGATGGGTGGCGGTTGTTGATGATTCCACCAATATAGGTGTTTATAAGTAGCAGTTGTCGAGGTGATGATAAGTGGTGGTTGGTGAGGATCTGCCAGTGTCCCGCTGTCGTCGGTTAGGAGCTGTGGTGGCCGAAAAAATTCGAAAGATGGAAAAGAGATTTATTTATTTTTTATTTTTTAACAAGATAAGTGAAAAAAAAAAAAAAAAAAAAAAAAAAAGGTATGGACATATTATATTTTGTAATGAAACATGTGAAAAGTCGTTAGTGGTCAAGGGATTAAACCCATTCGGGTCACAACCACAGGGAGAGGATTTGTTAAAAAAAGGTTTAGGGACAATTTCCGTTAAACTCGACAGACCACAAGGACCATTTATGAAATTAACTCCATAGATAATTATGCATCTCGATAAGTACTTTTGATTTTGATTTTTATTTATTATTATTATTATTATTATTATTATTATTATTATTATTATTATTATTATTATTATTATTATTATTTTGTATCAAGGTAGACCTACTATTATTTCTGGACAATGCCAAAAAAAAAATAATAAATAAATAAAAAAAAAAATGTTTTCCACGAATATGAATAACAATCGTTTTTAGGTTTGTAGACCTCGATGTGTAAAATGTGTACACACGTTGGTTAGATGTACTTGTAATCATTAAATTATAGATTTGCTTATATTTCTGTAAATATCTACAATCTTATATTAAATTGACAAGCGTGGTGTGTGACACGACTTTGAGCCTGACTGGGGTAACATGCGGAAAGGTGTTCGGTGTACATTATTAAGATAGCTTATACATATATGACTAACTATAATTAAAAGATCACAGATAGTGAAATGTTATAACATGTTGTAGTGGCAGTGTTTAGATTTGCTAATTGCTTATTAACAAGGTTTTATAATCCATGCATTGCAGTAGACTTAAATCAATATCATGTCCAAAGTTTTAAACTATATAAATTTAAATATAAAGCAAAGGTTTATGCAAAGTTAAAGGTGAAAGCGTGTAAATATGAAATTTAAAGTAATATTTTGATAATTTGATGTAGTTGATTACTTGATATTAAAAGAAGGAGGAAACTGCAAAATACACATTTTGTTATCTTACATCCCTGTCAGAAACTTTTGGCAATATACATCCTCGTTAGGCAAACGTTTGTCACAATACATCCCTCGTTAACAACGGGACTAACGGTGCAAATTTTTTCTCCGTTATCTCTTAACGAGACTGAAAATATTACACCGTTAGCCTTCGTTAGCCAAACATTTGCACCGTTAGTCCTCTTTTTGAATTTTTTTCCGTTTTTTGTACGTTTTATCCGTTTTTTTGTACGTTTTATCAGTTTTTAACGTTTTTATCCGTTTTTAGTACGTTTTATCTATTTTTTGTCAGTTGTTTTCCGTTTTTTGTACGTTTTATTAGTTTTTTTTTTTACGTTTTTATCTGTTTTTTGTGCGTTTTTATCCGTTTTTTGTACGTTTTATCTGTATTTTAACGGTTTTATCCGTTTTTTGTCAGTTTTTTTCCGTTTTTTGTACGTTTTATCAGTTTTTTAACGTTTTTTTTATCCGTTTTTTGTATGTTTTATCCGTTTTTGTCAGTTTTTCCCCTTTTTGGTACGTTTTATCAGTTTTTAACGTTTTTATCCGTTTTTTGTACGTTTTATCCATTTTTTGTCAGTTGTTTTCCGTTTTTTGTACATTTTATCAGTTTTTTAACGTTTTAATCTGTTTTTTGTACGTTTTATCCATTTTTTGTCAGTTGTTTTCCTTTTTTGTACGTTTCATCCATTTTTTGTCAGTTTTCCTCTTTTTCGTACGTTTAATCGGTTTTTTACGTTTAATTCATTTTTTGTACGTTTTATCAATTTTTTATCAGTTTTTTTCCATTTTTTTATGTGTTATGAGTTTTTTTACGTTTTTTTGTACGTTTACGTTTAATTCATTTTTTGTACGTTTTATCAAATTTTTATCAGTTTTTTTTTCCCATTTTTGAACGTTTTATAAGTTTTTATTTGTTTTTTGTACGTATAAAACATTAAAAAAAAAACTGAAAAAAAAGGATAAAACGTACAAAAACCGGATAAAACTGATAAAACGTACAAAAAAACGGAAAAAAACTGACAAAAACGGATAAAAAGTACAAAATACGGATAAAAACGTACAAAAAATAGACAAAATGTAAACAAAACTGACAAAAAATGGATAAAACGTACAAAAAAACGGATTAAAACATAAAAAACGATAAAATATTCAAAAAATGAATAAAAACATAAAAAAAACTGACAAAAAACGGATAAAAACGTAAAAAAACTGATAAAATATGGATGAAACGTACAAAAAATGGATAAAAACGTAAAAAGAAAACTGATAAAACGTACAAAAAACGGAAAATAACTGACAAAAAATGGATAAAACGTACAAAAAAACGGAATAAAACGTTAAAAAACTGATAAAACGTACAAAAAAACGGAAAAAAAACTGATAAAAAATGAATAAAACATAAAAAACGAAAGAAAAACTAAAAAAAAGAGGACTAACGGTGCAAATGTTTGGCTAACGAAGGCTAACGGTGTAATATTTTCCGTCTCGTTAAGAGATAACGGAGAAAAAATTTGCACCGTTAGTCCTCATTGTTAACGAGGGATGTATTGTGGCAAACGTTTGCCTAACGAGGGATGTATATTGCCAAAAGTTTCTGACAGGGGTGTAAGATGCCAAAATATGTAAACCACAGGGATATATTTTGCAGTTTCCTCTAAAAGAAGATACTCTAAAAGAAGATATAGTGAATTGTCTCGTCATTTAACAAGTTCAGTTTATAGGATTCTCTAAAGTTGAAAAAATAATTTTAGTGAAGTTGGGAAAGTGTGAGCTATTGAATTTGATTCAATGGCTCAAATCAAAATAAGTTTTTTTTATTTGAGCCATTAGATTAAAAATTCAATGACTCACACTTCTCCAACTTCACTAAAGTTACTTTAGAGGATCCTCCACCCAGTTTATAATAGAGGGATGACAAGAAACAAATATTAGGTTCCCGAAACCAAAGGGCTTTTCTTCAAATGGTATCTTTTGTTGCGTGAAAAGCTCTTCAATCAAATGATTGTGAGTTCAACTCCTGCTTAGGACATGTAAGATTGTGTGTGTATTGTGAGATTAATTATCGTTCTAAAAAATAATAAATAAATAAATAAAATAAAATTCTGTAGATGCTAAGATGGATTAAAAATTTGAAATATTGAATGAACACGTGCTTTCCTATTAGATTAAAAAACACAATTAATCTTTTATATAATAAAACAAAACTCTTATTGGGAATTTTTCATTTCAAAAAAATGAATTCATACCTTATTTAGTAATAATTTTATTTAAAAAAAAAGATTATTTTCTTATTAGGTTACATTTTATATTTATCCATAACACAAGTAGAAGATAAATACAACAAATATAGATAATATACAATTAATAATATGATTAAAATTTTTAAATAATTATCTTTAATAATAAAAAACTATAATTAAACATCATAAATAAAAAAAAAAAAAAAAAAAAACAAAGATTAAATTATTTATTTTTTAATAAATAAAAATATATGATTCAAAAAATTAAAAAAAAAATCCGCTCGTGCACATGGTAAATACTAAATAAAGTTATAGATTACCTTGGTTAAATAATTTTTATGAACCAACTAACATAAACAATTACATATGTATTACGCAGTAAAACATGTGATCACTAAGCACATGGTAAGAAAACCTATAAATTTTCTTTTTATCTTTCTCAAAGTAACTTAGACACTTTGTAAACTACAAAAGTAGAGTTATTTAAACATATAGGTAACGAACTTTGAAAAGTTTTTCATATTAGGTAACGAATTCTTAAAAATACCATGTTAGGTAACAAAACTTTATACTTTGTACAAAGTTAGGTAATTTTGCCACGTGTCACACATTGTAACCGGTTATAGCCGGCAAACTTTTTTTTTACCTACAAAAACACACTTTATATTATTTATTTTGACCCAACTTCCCCCTTTGTCTCTCTTCTCCGGTCGTTCTCCGGCCAAACCGACCACCACCACTCCTCAAATAAACACACCGCCATCACCACCATCATCTCCATCTCTTTCCCTTCACACTAGTGTAACCCACGCGCCATCTACCCACCACCAAACACCATCTCTTTTGTTTCTTTTGATTCACCGAAGGTAAAAGGTAGGAAACCCACCTTGTTGTGGTCAAAAAAAAAATCCGAACAAACGCACAAAAAACACAAATAATACCCAGATTTACAATACGCCCACCACCTGTTCGATCAAATGCCTCAAAGAAATAGACACATGTATAACAGTTTGATCAGGGGTTATGTTAATAATGAGAAAATGATTAAGGGTTTAGATCTTTATAACGAGTTGTCTCTACAGATTCATGATTTCAATCATGGAGGTGATGATAACACAAATACGGGATTTGAGATGTCAAGTGGGGATGACATTTCTTTTCAATGGGTAAGGTTTTCTTGCAGTTGGTAAAGATGAAGGAAAAAGTTTCCGTTGGGGGGTTGAGGCTAATCGATTATTTGGTGTATTTTCATAGAGTTTGAAGAAGTTGGTGTTTTATATTTAGTTTTTGAGGTAATATTGTGCTTTGATAAAATGATTGTTTTGTTATTGATTTAAGAGGTTGTGAATATGTTGGTTTGATTATGATATGTAGATCGTATGATCGAGCAGCGATTAAGTTTTGAGGTGTTGATGCTGATATCAATTTTAGTCTTACCGATTATGATGAGGATATGAAGCAGATATGATCTTTGTTAAAATGCATGTATATTGCATTTGATTGGTCTCTTTAATTTGTATATACTTTGCTTTGATAATGTATTATAAAATTTATGGATTTGTGATATCTGATCTTAGTCTTTGTATATCTTGTTAATAAAAAGAAGAATTATTATTTATGTTGAGGTTTTTAAACTATAACACATGATTTGTGTTTCAATTGATGAATATGCTTTGCGAATGCATATGTTTTATGTATATATTATTTTGAATATGGTTTTTGTTCTTGCCGGAATATGGTGTTGGCCGGAATCTGTTTTTTTTAATATAATATAACGGAAAGACAAAAATACCCACCTAACTCTTATATAATATAATAAAAAGACAAAAATACCCTCTTTGCTAACAGTCAAACGTAGTCAAAGGTCATATTACCTAACTTTGCAGGTTGCACAAAGTTTTGTTACATAACTTAGTATTTTCGAGAGTCAATTACCTAACATAGGAAATTTTTCAAATTTCATTACCTATATATGTAAATAACCCACAAAAGTATTTTATGTTTAATTTCAATTTTAGCTTGTGGTATCACCTAACGGCTAGTATGTATCAAGGTGCTCGAGATTACTTATATTAATCCAAAAAAGCATTTGCATACAAAGGATGTGAGTGAAATAAAACCGTAGCATAAGCGGTAAAACTAACATAACAAGGCACTTCTATCCTCACAAAAAGAAAAAACGACTACCCACTAGAATACATTTGACTCAATAACCAAATATAAACTAACGTCTAAATTCATGACAAATCTTTATATCAAATGCATCACATAATGGCAGTTGAGCTTTACAGCGCTCCTCGCGTTCTTCATCATCATAAGGATCGTCGTCATAGGGATCATCATCGTAACTCTCCTTCCAACACTCATATAAGCTCTTCACCCCCATTTTTGCTTCTACCTCATC
>JARVZY010010055.1:0-29635 GCA_030686995.1 Artemisia argyi | reverse complement strand
ACAGTCATGATTTATTCTCAAATAAATCATGAGTGTATCAAACATTTTTCTGATGCGGGGTCACTTAACGCGGTCGAGTTTCGTTGTGCATAGAATTTTTGAATGACGTTTTACCCTAAAACGTGTAATTCCTTATTAACTTTCGCGAAAATGAGCTTATGAATGTCAAACTTTTAATTTGTCATAGAAATGATTTATCACTCGAGGCCAAGAAACAAAAATCAAGTTTCGGGAAAATAAATCGTAAAAATGAATAGTGAAATTTTCCGGGAATAGTAATTAACCTGAAATTGCGAATTGTTACAGCAAGTTCTATAATCCCCTTACATGTCTAATATAGCTGCATTTTAGAAGGTATGCTAAGATGGTTTCAGTTTTGTAGACTTGTAGTATTATGAGCCAAAAATGCTCACATCCCTCTAGGGTAAGGTTGACAGTGTTATGCTATCGAATTTACAACGTCGGTCCAAATAGAAAGAGCTAATCACAGTTTGTAACTTCCTTTTGTCCTCTACCCTCGGATAAAACAAATGTGTGCATAACACAATGACTATCACCTAAAAACAAATAGTAACAATAAAATTTTGCCCCCATCCGCAAACCCTCATACTATATAAAAACGGATAAAAACAAATAAAAATGGATAAAATGTATAAAAACAAATGAAAACGTATAAAAACAAATAAAAAGTATAAAAATAAATGAAAATGTTTAAAAAAAATGCTAAAAACGAATGAAAACGGATAAAAACGGATGAAAACGTATAAAAATATATGAAAACGTACAAAGGAAAAATATCTGCATTTTTTTAAAAAGGAAAAAAATTCACCAACTAAATGCACCCTAAAACGCACAAAGACTTATTTTGAAAAAAATCGCAAGGGACCTATTTTGCAAAAGAAAAAAAATCTCAAAGCACCATTTTTGCTCAAATCACGTATGATTCATCTTCCCCAAAAACCCTAATTTTCTCTCTTATTCCACAAGAGTTAATCAAACAGGTACACTTTCATTTTTGTCATACTCATAATACACTAGCTTCGCTTCGTTACATAAGAAGTTGTCTTGTATATATGCATGCATGTGTTCTAACTACTAGAGACCAATCTGAAGGTTTGAAGCTGCACAACTGGTCAACTAGACACTCACAAATATGTGTTGACTGTGAATGAACAATGGGTAAAGGAAAATATGAGAGAAGGGATACGTTCATTCATAGATAAGTGGCTATATATATAGCCTTACAAAGCAACTGTCAAGCATAGAAATGGTAACATACTCTACCTAAAGACTAAGAAACACTAGACAAACACTAGACCACTTCCACCCAACGTGAAACATGCACATGCATAACATTCGGTCAAAGCTTTTACCAAGCCTTTTCTATTCAAAACTAAACCAAGCATATTTATTAATTCAAATATTAAAATACTTAATTAATAAAACCCGCCTCGTCAAGATTAAACCCAGCATTCACCCCCTTAATCTTGACACGTTTCTTCATCAAAGCAATGCCGGTTCTTCATCTTGGATCAAGTTTGCCTCTTTGTCTTTTTCATTCCACTTTGTGCACTCACAGCTAAAGTACCCGAAGTCTTCACAATCATAGCACCGAAATCCACTTTTGTCACCACGAATTCTTCCTCTTCCTCGTCCTCTTCCGCCTCTCTCAGGGTTCCTTCCACGTCCACTATTTTCACCATGCTTTTGGTCACTTGCCATCATAAGTTGACTTTGCTCTTCATTCTTTGTTTCAAGACTTTGAAAAATGGCATGGTTTCAAGATCGGAATACTGTTCATTGGGAGCTACAATTGGAAAGTACTTCTTTGGAACCGAATTAAGAAACTTTTTTACAGTCACCTCCTCTTCAAGGGATGAACCAAGACTATTGAATACCACTTATCTTGCCCGCAAAGTCATTGATTGATTCATTTTCATTCATCTTTAGCATCTCCAATTCGTTTATTAAAGTTTGCAACCTTGCCTTTTGCACCCGTTCGGCTCCTATATACCGAACCTTGATTGATGCCCAAACATCTTTCGCATTCTTGTATTTAGCAACCTGCAAAAGAACATTCTCCGGAAAGGTTGGAAAAATTATACCTTTAGTGGTATAGGTTTTCTTCTCATCAACCTAATCTTCGGTTATAGCATCCCAATGTCCATATGCACTTAACACAGTTTCAATCATAATAGACCAAGTGGTATAATTAGTGTGTGTTAAACTAGGACATTGAAATGGTACAGTAGTACCTTTGTAACACCCTAGGCAAATCCCGCATCAGTTATGGCTTGGAGTGATGCTGGGTATATAAGTAGTATCTTGACCTAACTAGACACAATGCGTTTTGTGGTCTATTGTGGGTAGAGTTCCCAAGAACTGGTAGTTAAGCGTGCTCATGTAATAGTAGCACTGGTATGGGTGACCTGTCGGGAAGTCTCACATGAGGGCCACAAAGCAAAGCTGTGAGCCTGCTGGCAAAGCGGACAATATTGTGGTCTTAGTAAGGCAAGATGTTACAAGTGGTATCAGAGCCACTCTAGAGTCGTTCAGTATGGTGGGACAAACCTTATCGAGGATGATGAGTCCCTAAGGGGGTGATTGTAACACCCTAGGCAAATCCCACGTCGGTTGTGGCTTGGAGTGATGCTAGGTATATAAGTAATATCTTGGCCTTACAAGATACAGCGCGTTTGAAGTTGCACAACTGGTCAATTAGATACTCACAAATATGTGTTTACTGAATGAACAATGGGTAAAGGAAAATATGGGAGAAGCGATACATTCATTCATAGATAAGTGGCTCTATATATAGCCTTACAAAGAAATTGTCAAGCATAGAAATAGTAACATACTCTACCTAAAGACTAAGAAACATTAGACAAACACTAGACCACTTCTACCCACGTGCAACACGCACATGTACAACATTCGGTCAAAGCTTTTACCAAGCCTTTTCTATTCAAAACTAAACCAAGCCTTTTATCTTCTTAAAATAGGCACTTTAGAAAATATAGTTTAGGATTTTATTTTTGTGCTTAAAATAAGCACTTTAGGAAATAAAGTTTAGGATTTCTTTTTAAGCACTTGAGGAAATAGTGTTTAGATTTGCTTAAATATTCCCGAAAATCAAAATTGATCTAACCCTAATAGGAGGGGGTTCGATGTCAACTTACGCATCAATATATATGATATTTGCGAATCCAACCCCTAGAGTTTAACTGTTGAACCCACTTATTTTTATATGATGAACCCCCTTCTTTGATTGTTAAACTATATTCATTAGATAATGGGATTATAGATTGAGCTAGCAATTGGTAAATTGTAATAAGTTATGTATTAAGTTAGCTACAACGTAACACTTTGATATATAGGAATTAGTTTTGGCTTTCAAGTTGATTCTTTCTCTTCTTTCTTTGACTTTTATAGGCCCAAAGGAGCTTCTCTTTCTTTCCCACTCTTAATTGGAGCCGTAGGATGGCAGAATTTGATCTTGGCCTTTGATTTGGGTTTTGGCTGGCCGAGTTCTGCAATAAGCTAGAAGGCCTCCAATGAGGTCGTGAACCTAAGATTCCATCCTTTTGAAGTAGAGCCCCTTTCCTAGCCTTTTTAAGATCATAGTTCTTGTACAGGTCATTTATATCATAAGAGATTTGAGTTTCACCATAACAAAGTTTTACTTCTTATACCGTAAAGGCTTCGACTTGCAATTTTTCCTTTTATGTTTTATTGTTTTTTAGGAAAGTGAAAGTGTTTTCGCTTTTAATTCTTATTAGGTTTATTTTTCTCCAATCTATTACTTTACCTATAAATTTAGTGCTTGCTTTCATTATTTATCAATCTTGGAATTTATTAATACAATTGTGTTTTAGAGTCTTATCTTTGTTAGGGCTTTATTCCCCGGAGGTTCACCCTCGTTTATCGACTCTTGGATTAGGGTTAATAAAATCCGCTTTCGCGTCCTGTGTCACTATCATAAAAGGTTTATTAGTTATGATTTTGTTTGTTTATATAGATATAGATATGAAGATTTAATTGTTGTTTCATTTGTTTGTCACTTATGTAGTTGTGCTTCAAAACTAATAAGAAATTTATATCCATGCTTAATTTCAATTTAGAATTTGCTAAGATGTTTGTTATGTGTACTGAACAATGTTATATGGATAGGCTCAGCAACCTTCCGTCAAGCATAATATAACGATCCTATGTCTTGTACCTATTCAAGAGGCAGGAAGGACAAGTATCCTGTCTAGGGAATGGAGATACCGATGGACTAAAATTCCTAACCTCATGTTTAATGAAAATACTTTCAAGTATCGACTGTTAATGGGGCTGAGTCGTCCATTCTGGATCAACTGTTAGACGTGTACTAAGATCAAATCAAGTTGCATAATATTTTGTGATTAGTCATATCTCCTAATTAATGTAGTCCTTGATTTATGGGATTTACCCATAATAGTCTTGTAATTATCACTATATATTGTAGCCCTTGGTTGGAAATATCAACATCAATACAATCAGTTGCAATTCAATCGTTTATGTTTATTACACATACTATCATGGTATCAAGAGCCTTTGTCATCCGATCCTAACAAACCTAAACTCTTCCGCCGCCGCCTCCGGCCACCGGCTACACGTCGGAGGTTCAGAGGGCTCTCTTTAAACCTTAACCTATATAAGTGCCATAATAAACCCCACCCATGATGTTTATTTGTGGGGTGGATCTTTATGTTTTTTAAGGGAAAAACACTCCCCGTTTGTTTGGAAGGTTCGTTGGGGGTTGAAGTTTTAGAACCAACTTTCATTTTCTTTTAGTTGTAATTTCCTTTATTTTAGTGTAGGGGATACTTTGGGTTATCCCGTTTGGTCAGGATACTTTGGTTGATACTGTTTCGTTCGGAAACTTTGGTTTATCCAGTTTGTTGCGTGTTTACATGTGCTCTGTTTGAAGAATTTCGCTCCAGCCTAAGCGTTCGGTGTCCCACCGCTTCGACTGCGGGGGAGTGTTAGATGTGTGCAATGATAAGATCAAATCAAGTTGCATAATATTTTGTGATTAATCATATCTCCTAATTAATGTAGTCCTTGATTTATGGGATTTACCCATAATAGTCTTGTAATTATTCCTATATATTGTAGCCCTTGGTTGGCAATATCAACATCAATAAAATCAGTTGCAATTCAATCGTTTATGTTTATTGCACATACTATCACAAACGCATGAGCAACGAAGTAATAGGCTAACTATGGATAGGAAGAGTAAACTTAAATATGCTGCATGCCAAGTTTTATTAATTCATGATGGTCCAATAAATGAGTTCACCCTTTCTCTAAGCCCATCGAAGAAACATGTGAAGATTGACCCTATACTAACTTATTTGTCGAGGGAAACTAGAGTCAATAAACTTAAATTGGACTTTGCTTCGCCAATGCACTATCTACCCTTGTCACACTACTCATTCGGGCACCTAACAGACCTATGTCTCATTCGTTGTTGTTTTGGCCTTCAACCAACATTCAGTGGATTTGGTAGTCTCACAAATTTATACCTACAAGAGGTAATTATCTCTACGAGAACGCTGCAGCATCTCCTTTCCAATTGTCCATTGCTTAAGACTGTGATTCTGGTAATTTCTTATCTTGCTAAGATAGAATACCGATCATACCTTGGCTTTCATTACTTATCTCACTATTGTAAGTTGTTGCAGGATATTCGTGATCCATGTATCCCTGTTAGCATTGGCAGTCCCACTTTTAGTGAGATATTAGAGTGTTTACCGGTGATTGAAACTATTTCTATATCGTTTCACCTAATTCGTGTAATTTTCATCTCATGATATATAGTTAACTAATTCTAGCTTGGGAATTTTTTTTTTGCTTATTTTTAACCTTTGTTTTAGGCGTTCGGGGATTTTTCTGTTGACAAAGTTCCAAGAGAGCTTTCAACCACATTAATCCACCTGAAATACTTATGTATAGTTGGCGTATACTTCAATAACAAAACTCAGTTATCTTCTCCTGCTCTTCTTATCAAAAGCTCCCCAAACTTGGAGAAACTTAAGGTAAGGGTTATAATATATATCCATCTTGTTCTCTGTTTTTCATTTTTCTTATTATGTCAAATACACTTACACAAGACACTTGATGTAGGTTTTCGACAATTCAAAGTTTGAGATGTCTAAGAGAGGGGACTACTTCAGAGTTGAAGATTATTCGGATATAATGTTGGAGCATCTGAACGAACTAGAGATTACATCTTTTATCAACGCCAAGAATCAGTTGAATTTTGTGAGGCTTATCTTGGTCAGGTCACCTATGCTAAAGAAGGTGAGGATATTCCCACACTCTAAAATTTCGAAAAAAGAAAAGTTGGAGATAAATTCGCGGATTTTAGGGGCTTCCATTACCTACCCATGTGCATCATCGGAGGTACAAATCATTGTTGCAGACTAAATGCACTTCTAGAAGCATTCAAACAAACAAGCTTTGTGACTGTTAATAGTATCTACAGCTTTGTGACTTCTAATTGTATCCTGCGACTGCAAATGCACTTGTGAGTTCAGAGTGGCTTGTTACGTATATTCAGTTTGTCAATATTTGCTCAGTAATGGAAATCTGGGTTCTTTGGCTATTTGCTTCCAGAATTTTTATCTGATGGAAATCGAATTCACAAAATAGTGGTTAAGGACTTTCAATTCTTGGCTTCAGAAGTTGTAATGCCAACACATTATTGATAGCGGAGAACTGAACCTCTTGTATATTCATGATTTGGTTCTCTTTCTATTCTCATCTTTTGTTTCGTCAAAATTTTGTAGCGCCTGAGCTTTGATCGCTTAAGCTTAAACGACGATAAAAGACTTTTGAGTTCAATATAAACTTTATGTAGCTTTAATAAATTTTAGGGATTTAAGCACAAGTCCTTTAGTTTCTAGTACTTTTAAACTCAAAAATAAGTATGAGCTAATTACAAGCTGTTGGAAAATTTAGTGCACTTGAGGGTTCAGTTCAAACCTGACAATGGGTACGGAGTGTACACCCATCAGGTCCCTGACCACCCAGACTCATTTAGTGGTTACGTGTTATTCAGTGTCTGATGAAGTTCAGTGAGTTCGCTCTTTCAGGGAGTGATACTCTGGACTGAATGATATTCATCAGGATGATGAGTTCAGCTCAGGCTGAAGGATCTCATCATGGAGTTGATGTCCTCAGGGACTAGCTCATCAGTGAGTTATACTCACTGGACTGAATTCAAACTTGATTAGTAACTGTTTTGACCTATTCAAGTGGCATTTATAACAACATTAATGACCACGTTTAATTGGTCGTGTAACCACTAATACCTATTATTATGGATGTTAATTATGAGTGATTAATTGGCCGTTAATCACTCATAATTCCATTGACTAGGGTTGAGTGATCTTACCTATAAATAGGAGATCAAACACAACTGCATGTAGATATAGAACATACGAACTAAACACTTAAACGCAAAGGGTTATTGATTTGTGCCTAATACAATAACAAACATTTGGTCTTATCCCAAGTAGATATTCGTGATACCCAGGCATTAGGGTCGAATAGTTTACTTTGGAAAGTGATAACACGATTCCAAGTGATATCCGGTAACCTTAATTGGTACGTAGTTAGGCTATTGATTATCTTCACCCTGTTCTGGGCTCACAACCACCAACAATCAAAGTAAACTATTTTGTGATAATCAATGGCTGCTGCTATGAGGCATATGGCTGCTAACTTTTCCAAGTTGGAAAAGTTTGAAGGTGTTGACTTCAGAAGATGGCAAAAGAAGATGCACATCTTGTTGTCAAGTATGAATGTGGTGTATGTTCTAAGCACTGCTATTCCCGAAGATCATGGGGATGATGCTACTGTGGAACAGATAAGGAATCAAAGCAAATGGGAGAATGATGATTATGTCTGCAAAGGTTTAATTCTCAATGGTATGTCTGATTCTCTCTTTGACGTTTATCAGAATGTTGAATCTTCCAAAGAACTGTGGGATTCCTTGGATGCCAAATATATGTTGAGGATGCATCAAGTAAGAAGTTTCTTGTAAGTAATTTCACAAATTACAAAATGACTGATTCAAGACCAGTCATGGAACAATACAATGAACTTCTTGGAATACTTGGAAGGTTTACACAACACAAAATGAACATGGATGAGGCTATTTCAGTTTCTTGTATCATTGACAAACTCCCTCCTTCTTGGAAAGATTTCAAGCATACCTTGAAACATAAGAAGAAAGAACTGACACTTGTTCAGTTGGGTAGTCATTTGCGTATTGAGGAATCCCTCAGGGCGCAGGATAATGACAAGCCAAAGAGTAGCAATGCTACTGGTGCATCTGTTATCAATATGGTGGAACATAACAATTCCACCATGTACAATGACAATAAAGGAAAACGTAAACATCAGGATAACATAAGGGCTGATCCTAACAAGAAGGCAACACCTACTTGTTGGAAATGTGTCAAATCTGGTCACATTAAAAAGGATTGCAAAGGTGTTAAGATTGGAGGTAAATCCAATTGTTCAGGCACTAGTGGTTTAGGGAGTGGAGGTTCTTCCACCTCACTGAAAGGTCAGAATATGTTTAATGAAGCTCTTCAGGTTTATTATGTTACATATGTATCTGAATCTAACTATGTGCAAGATGATGATGTTGCGTGGCGGGTTGACTCTGGTGCAACTGTTCATGTGTGCAAAGATAGACGTTGGTTCAAGACTTACGAGTCACTGAATGATGGTTCTATTCTTCACATGGGAAATGAGTCAACAGCCTTGGTGCATGGTCGAGGTTGTGTAGATCTTAGTTTTAGTTCTGGAAAGATTGTAACTTTGTTTAATGTTATTCATGTTCTTGATATAAGGAAGAACTTGGTTTCAAGTAGTGTTTTGAATAATCATGGATATAAACAAGTTATTGAATCTGATAAATTTATATTGTCTAAACATGGTGTGTTTATTGGTTTTGGCTATTTGTGTAATCAAATGTTCAGGCTTAATGTTGTCACTGATATTTCTAATTCGGCCTTAATGTCAACCTCTAAACTAAATGACTCTACCTTGTGGCATGCTAGACTTGGCCATGTACATTTTAAAAGGATGCAAGATATGTCTAAGGATGGGTTAATCCCAGCATTTGACATGGACACTGAAAAGTGTAAGACTTGCATGTTGACCAAAATCACTAAGAAACCTTTTCAGGATGTAAAACGTGAGACTGAGCTCTTGGAGCTAATACACAGTGACCTGTGTGATTTGTATGCCACTCCCTCTTTGGGGAATAAGAAGTACTTTGTGATATTTATTGATGACGCTTCTAGGTTTTGTTATGTTTATCTGTTACATACCAAGGATGAAGCATTAAATAAATTCAAAGTATTTAAAACTGAAGTTGAGTTGCAACTTGGGTCCCTGATCAAAAGATTCAGGACTGATATGGGAGGTGAATACATGGATCCTTTGTATTTTCAGTCTGTTGGTATAATCCATGAAACGACTGCTCCCTATACTCCTCAACAAAATGGTATCTCTAAAAGGAAAAACAGGGTACTGAAGGAGATGGTTAATTCCATGTTGTCCTATTCAGGACTGAGTCAAGGGTTCTGGGGTAAAGCTATGTTAACAGCTTGCTATTTATTAAATAGGGTTCCAAATAAAAGGAACAAGGTTACCCCTTATGAACTCTGGACCAAAAAGAAACCCTACCTGAATTATCTCAGGGTCTTGGGTTGTAGGGCAGTTGTAAGACTCCCTGATCCAAAGTTAAAAACTCTGGGTGAAAGAGGCATTGAATGCATCTTTGTTGGATATGCTGAGCATTCCAAGGCATACAGGTTCTATGTTATTGAACCAAATGAATATGTTTTAATTAACTCAATAATTGAATCAAGGGATGCACTCTTTGATGAGAATAGATTCTCATAAGTCCCTAGACCAAGTCAAAGGATTCCAAATGGAACTAATGACGTTGGTGTATCAGAGGTCCCTGATGAATTATCATCTCAGGTCCCTGATGAGGTTGTGGTTCAACAACCTGAACCTGAGCTTAGAAAAAGCAAAAGGGTTAGGACTCCAAAGTCATTTAGACCTAAGTTTCAACTGTATTTAATTGAAGGAACAAGGGATGAGGTCTCTGACCAATACTCCTATTGCTAACATTTGAAGAAGCAATGAAGTCCCAGGATCTTGCTTTCTGGAAAGAAGCAATAAATGATGAGATTGACTCCATCATGGGCAACAACACTTGGGTGTTGGTTGATCTACCACCAGGTTGCAAACCTCTAGGTTGTAAATGGATTTTCAAAAAGAAAATGAAGGTAGATGGAACTATTGAAAAGTTCAAGGCTAGACTAGTCATTCAAAGCTTTAGACAAAAGTCAGGGATAGACTACTTTGATACTTATGCCCCTGTGGCACGTATCAGTACCATAAGATTGCTGATTGCTTTGGCATCAACTCACAATCTGATTATTCATCAAATGGATGTGAAGACAGCTTTATTGAATGGTGAATTGGATGAGGAGGTTTATATGAACCAACCTCAGGGCTTCATCTGGCCTGGCAATGAAAACAAGGTGTGTAAACTGATTAAGTCTTTATATGGACTGAAACAGGCACCTAAGCAATGGCATCAAAAATTTGATGAAGTGGTTTTGTCTAATGGTTATGTTCTTAACCAGGCCGACAAATGTGTATATAGCAAATTTGATGAATCGGGTAAAGGAGTCATCATTTGTTTATATGTTGATGACATGCTAATCTTTGGCACTGACCAAAATCAGGTTGACCTGACAAAGGAATTTTTGTCATCAAGGTTCTCCGTGAAGGACATGGGGGAGGCTGATGTTATCCTTGGTATAAGGATCAAACATGAAAGTAATGGTATATCAATTTCTCAGTCTCATTATATTGAGAAGGTACTAAAGAAATTTAATTACTTTGATTGTACTCCAGTGAGTAATCCTATGGATACCACTGAGAAGCTTATGCCTAATACTGGCAAAGTTGTGTCTCAACTTGAGTATTCTAGGGTGATTGGCTGCCTGATGTATGCCATGACTTGTACAAGACCTGATATTGCTTTTGCAGTGGGTAAACTGAGCAGGTATACTAGTAATCCTAGTGCTCAGCACTGGCAAGCAATTCAGAGGGTACTGAAGTATTTAAAGAGAACTATGGATTATAGTCTCTCATATACTGGTTATCCTTCAGTGTTGGAAGGATACACTGATGCAAGTTGGATCAGTAACACTAAAGACAATTCGTCTACCAGTGGCTGGGTATTCCTACTTGGTGGAGGTGCAATTTCTTGGGCATCCAAGAAACAAACTTGTATCACCAATTCAATTATGGAAACTGAATTTGTGGCTTTAGCAGCTGCTGGTAAAGAAGCTGAATGGTTGAAAAACTTGCTTCTTGAGATTCCATTGTGGCCTAAACCTATAGCACCTATTTCTATCTGTTGTGATAGTGCTGTTACATTGGCAAAGGCTTATAGCCAAATGTACAATGGAAAGTCTATACACTTAGGTGTCAGGCATAGCATGATTCGTGAGCTTATCATGAATGGGGTGGTATCTATAGAGTTTGTTAGATCTCAACAAAATTTAGCTGATCACTTGACGAAGGGTTTGGCTAGAGACTTGGTTATAAAGTATGCTAAAGGGATGGGTTTAAAGTCCAACTTAGTCACTGAATGCTAAGACACCCAACTCCCTCCTGAGGAAACTTGGGAGCTGAGTTCAATGTGGAAAGCTAAACATTCAGTGTACTGGAGCACATGTTTTATATTACATCCTAAGGTTTGTGCTCGGAACCTGCTGAAAAGGAGGACGAATTCATTACTTCTTAATGGTTAATTTCTTTGAAAAAGTGCTTGCCAGGAGCATGAATAAAGAGGAACCACCTATGTGAATGTTGAAGTTTTGCCGCTTCAGGGAGCTATGGACTTTTGGCTCTTACAACATTTATGAATTGGATATGGATACATGGCTTGTATAGTGTTAGGAGCATTTAAGTGTTAGAAAATGTATGTGTATTTTATCTTCAGGTATTCAAATGGGTTGAAGGGTTTAATTCTTTGGAACACCCTGATTCTCGAATATTTGAACGTGTGATGTACTAAGATGGAAATTCAATCCTCAGGATATTTTCATTTATGCATATGTTTTTTTTTAATGTTTAATTTTCATGCAAAGTAAGTGAACTAAATTTGGGGAGGATTGTTGGAAAATTTAGTGCACTTGAGGGTTCAGTTCAAACCTGGCAATGGGTAAGGACGTACGGAGTGTACACCCATCAGGTCCCTGACCACCCTGACTCATTTAGTGGTTACGTGTTATTCAGTGTCTAATGAAGTTCAGTGAGTTCACTCTTTCAGGGAGTGATACTCTGGACTGAATGATATTCATCAGGATGATGAGTTTAGCTCAGACTGAAGGATCTCATCAGGGAGTTGATGTCCTCAGGGACTAGCTCATCAGTGAGTTATACTCACTGGACTGAATTCAAACTTGATTAGTAACTATTTTGACCTATTCAAGTGGCAGTTATAACAGCATTAATGACCATGTTTAATTGGTCGTGTAACCACTAATACCTATTATTATGGATGTTAATTATGAGCGATTAATTGGCCATTAATCACTCATATTTTCATTGACTAGGGTTGAGTGATCTTACCTATAAATAGGAGATCAAACACAACTGCATGTAGATATAGAACATACGAACTAAACACTTAAACGCAAAGGGTTGTTGATTTGTCCCTAATTCAATAACAAACATTTGGTCTTATCCCAAGTAGATATTCGTGATACCCAGGCATTAGGGTCGAATAGTTTACTTTGGAAAGTGATAACACGATTCCATGATATCCGGTAACCTTAATTGGTACGTAGTTAGGCTATTGATTATCTTCACCCTGTTCTGGGCTCACAACCACCAACACAAGCATCCATTGAGTAGTGGTACACTTTTAGTGGTTGATTTGTGCACTTACCCGATTGAGAAGCGATGGAGTTTATAATGCTTTTTTATCGGCTAATGTCATTTTTTCGTATGTATAAGTACTTTTCCTAAATTTGCCACTTCGAATTTTAGCAATGGTTTTCCATTTTGGTTTTGTGTGAGACTTATTTACCTGACTAATGGTAAGAGTCGAAGTTTGTTGCCTTCAAGTGTTCTGCATCCACGAATAAACGATCATTTTTAAATTCTTTTTGGCAATGAATTAAACTAATCTTGCTATATATCATTCCACCCCCATACCCCGTTCCGACGGGATTGGGTATTGTTGTTGTTGCTACACATCATTCAGCTTTTTCTTTGATAAATTTTTAATTCGTTTTAAGCTTTCACAAATCGGTCAACCGATTACTTTTGTTGTTTTGTTCCCTCTAGAATTCAGACAATGTTGATTTTGGTTCTGTGCTAATGGTAGAAGTTGATTAAGTTGGTACTTTTAATACAAAATTTCAATCCTTTTACCCGTTTGGTTTAACCTACTCATAGAAATGAATAATTTAAACTAATTCAATGGTTAGATAAAGGTTTCATATCCTTTTACCCGTTCTATTTGAGATGAGTTACTGCTCATATCAAATTCAATGGGTCATTTCTAGGAAAATATTCTTTTTTTACCTTGTTTATGTTTACGCCGTAAGAGCAGCAGAAGCATTCAAGCTGGAATGTAATATCATGCAAATACATGCAAACTAAAGATCAAGCAACATGTTTCCTTTTTCTTTATGTTTCTGTGATCGGATTTAATTCCTAGGGGATTCAATTGTGTGATACATAGATCTAAAAACAAGAACACAATGTTCCGTTGTTTACGTGACGCAAGCACTAGCATCCTAACGTGCTCGTATGACGTGTAGTGTTAGCAACCATAGCGGTATCTATTTTAGATACTTTATATTCAAGAATAATCGTTAAGAGGTATGCTTTTATTATTTGTATTGTGTTAACCTATTTGTCATTGCTAGATCCATCTGCTATGCACTCGTAGCTAAATTGGTTACCTAGCATTAATAAATTCCAACACTCAAGAGCATATACAGGGTATAGAATGAATCATACGGTTTGGGTTGAAGCTAATAGGTGTGGTTACTTTCTCATAATGAATCATACAAATTTTATTTTGCACGCCACATAATAATATCACAATTAAAACTAGCGAAACGCTAGAAACAAAGTAAAAACAACAATAAAAATCTTAACTGATACAAGGATTGACAAAGAGCAAACACATGAGTTCTTACCAAATTTAGAGAAGTCGTATAAAATTCAAAAGGTAGCTCATTATCAAGATTGTTGAGAAGAATCCAATCGGAAAACCGATCCATGTTCCTTCCCAAAAAATCCATGATAGATCCTCCTCTTCCTCGACTGTTCCTTCCGATGATGGAATATCCTTCGGGCATTTGATATTAATTTGCATACCACATAATCCACTATTGTTTTGAAAATAACTAAACTCGTTCATAGTGTCCATTTGCCCACCACGAGGAATTTTACCCGTCAGCATGTTGTTACTAACATCTAGATCAACTGTGAGTTGGCCAAGTTGATCTAGTGATTGAGGAATCGAACCCGAGAGTTCATTATGTGAAACATCCAAGCTCTCTATTCCCACTAGATTGCCAAATGACAGTGGAATGTTCCCAGAAATCTTGTTGTGTGATATGTTGAGCTGTTTTAGAGCTTTGAGATTGCCTAATGATGTTGGTATTTCACCACAAATATTGTCGCCTGACAAGTCCAACAAAACATAGAAATGAAGGTTTCGTAGGCGTTAAGAAGATTTCTTCCAATTTATTATCAAGTCTTGAAGTAGGTCTTCATCCAAATCCCCTGTGGAACTATAAATCAGATTCACTGATGCTGACATATTCATTATTGGAAGGTTTGCCATCTGTCGTGGAATGCTTCCAGTTAGGTCGTTCCTGGAGAGATCAAGAATTCGAAGAGAAGTGCACTTGAAAATATTGGTCGGGATATATCCGTTGAGAGAAGTGTTTCTTAGGACAAGTATTTCAAGAGAAGTAAGGAATTGTGGGAGAATATCTTGTAAATTTCCTGTAATAATGCTATTACGAAGATCAAGAACTCTAAGGTTGACCAATTTAGTCAAATCAGAAGGCAGACTGACAGAAAACTTATTCCCGCCTAAATAAATAAATGTGGTTTCGTTAGGAAAATTCGTCGGGATGTTACCAGAGAAATCATTGTCGGACAAATCCAGGTAATAAGCTCCCAAAAAAGGTAAACTGTCACCAGAGAATCTATTTCGGGACAAGTCGAGTAACCGTAATCCCGTTAAATTGGAGATTGATTTTGGAATTAGTCCTGAAAAATGATTTTCCGAAACCGCAAGATAACCGAGATATATGGCGTAGCCTATTTTTTCTGGCAACTCCCCTGAAAAATTGTTCCGTGACAAATCAAGAATCTGTAACCAACTAGATATAAATAGGTGAGGTGGGATTGATCTGCTGAGGTTGTTATCTGAAAGATATATCCAGTAGATGTTCATCTCTGCCAGCCAATGTGGGAATCTTCCCTCAAATTTATTCCTGCTCAAATCAAGTACAACCAAATCTTTCTGTGATGAAATCCATTCAGGAATTTGGCCAGAAATTCCACAAGAAGGCATTAAGATGTATTTAAGGCTACATCTTGGATCAACCTTAGTTGTGTTATTCCAAATCAAGTTGCTTCCCTTTCCACCGATGTATAAAAACTTTAGAGTTCTGATTTTGAATAACCAAGTCGGGATCTTCCCGGCGAGCATGTTGTCTTGGAGTTGAAGGACTCTTAACTTGCTCATGTTTTGCATCGATGATGGTATCGGGCCTATTAACTGGTTACTGCTCAAGTCCAGAGAAGTCAAGTTGGTTAGTCTTCCTATAAAGGTTGGAATTTTCAATGATAAAGAATTTCTAGACAAATCCAGTGTTTCTAATTTCGTGAGGCTTGCAATTGATGATGGGATGGAACCAGTGAATTAGTTCCCATGCAATAACAGTGATTCAAGATTTCGAAGCTTGCCAATTTCAGGGCTTAAACATCCCCCGAGATGATTGTAACGAAGATCAAGATCTCGAAGAGATTCGAATTCGAAAAGTTGAGCAGGAATCGGACCCTGGAAACGATTACCACTTAACCTCAATGTAGTCAATTTTTGAAAAGAACCCAGTTCAGGTCCTAGTGTTCCCTCGAGATGATTAATACCCATGTCCAAGTAACATAAATTTGTTAACTGGAAAAGTTGGCTGGGGATGGAACCATTGAATTTGTTCATCCACATTTCAAGATGAAGCAGTTTGGTGATATTACCAAACCCATCTCCTGGGATCTCGCCTTCCAAATTATTCCACGAGATATCAAGTAATTCAAGTGACCGAATATGAAAAATCGGACTCAAGATTTCAGAAGATATCAAAACTGGATCAAAATCAGGAGGAGGGATGGCTACCTCATATAGATGAAGCTCGGTAACACTTCCGGTTCTGGAGCAATTAACACGCTTCCAAGAACAACAATCAAAAGCATGATTGTTTTTTAAAGGGAAAATTGTCCAAAAATACATCCAACTTGACACCTTTTACTATTGTATGCTATGAACTTTTTTTTCCTATTGTATACATGAACTTTCTTAATCTTCCTATTGTATACATGAATCTGACGTGGCATGGAGTTAATTACATAAATTTACATGAATTGTCCCTGTGGCTCAAAACAATTACACTATTCGTCCTTGAAACAATTACATAAAAGGTCTCTGTAGATCAAGAGTTGAAATATTTGCATCGTTAGTCCTCATTGAGTTAAAATATTTGCATCGTTAGTCCTCATTGACTATTGAGATAAAATATTTGCATCGTTATTCCTCATTGAGTTAAAATATTTGCATCGTTAGTCCTCACTGCCACCCACTGCCACCACCACCGCCACCCACCACCACCACCGCTACCGCCACCTACCACCACCTATCACCACCACTGCCACCTAACAACACCCACCGCCACCACCCACCACCTCCACCCACCACTGCTACCACCACCTACCAAACCACCACCGGCCACTAGGGATGGCACCCGTGGGAAATGGGCACGGGTACCTCTAACCCGTCACCCGCCCACGTAGTTTTTTTCTCACCCATTACCCACCCGTCACCCACCAATGGGTACAAATTTCTACCCATGCCCTTGCCCGCGGGTATTTGTTGCCCATGGGTAAACCCATGGGTTAGTGTTATGCAACAAAATTACAAAATTATGAGATGAAACCTAACTATGAAACTGCGTAATAAAATACCAATCTATTTGCCAAATACAACTTTAATTATTTGATCTTTCATACTCTCTTTTTAGTCTTGAAACTCAAACAAACTTTTAGATTAATGTGTTTTTTTGAGACTTGGTGGTAACTGTTAAATGTATATCTGCAACATCATAAATATTTTAATTAGTATAATTAATTTTAACATGGGTTTATGGGTACACCTACGGGTATTTTGACGGGTATACCCGTAGGTATTTTAAATGGGTGTCATGGGTTTACCCGTGATGGGTATGCCTCACCCGTCACCCACCCGCCACCCAATAATGGGTAAAGATTTTCACCCACGACCCACCCGTGGGTGAAAATTTACGCGTTTACCCACCCATTTATGGTGGGTACCCGCGGGTTGTGGGTTTTTTCCCGCCCATTGCCATCGCCACTCGTATAAAATCATGTATAAAAACTTGGCGATGGGTGGTGGTGGCAGTGGTGGGTGGTGGTGGCGGCAGGTGGAGGTGGTGGCGGTGGTGGTGGTGGTGGTGGGTGGTGGTGGCGGTGGTGGGCGGTGGTGGGTGGAGGTGGTGGGTGGTGGGTGGCGGTGGTGGTGGCAGTGGGTGGCGGTGGTGGAGGTGGGTGGTGGTGGGTGGTGGCGATGGTAAATGGACTAACGTTGCCTTTTGATGATTCAGACCAGAAAGGGGTCAAAATCATGATTTAAAATGATTCAAAATCATGGCCGGTGGTGGTTTGGTAGGTGGTGGCGGTGGTGGGTGGAGGTGGTGGGTGGTGGCGGTGGGTGTTGGTAGGTGGCGGTGGTGGGCGGTGGGCGGTGGGCGGTGGTGGTGGTGGGTGGCGGTAGTGGGCGACGGTGGTGGTGGGTGGCGGTGGTGGGCAGTGGTGGTGGTGGGTGGCGGTGGGTGGCAGTGAGGACTAACGATGCAAATATTTTAACTCAATGAGGACTAACGATGCAAATATTTTAACTCGATAGTAAATGAGGACTAACGATGCAAATATTTTAACTCAATGAGGACTAACGATGCAAATATTTTAACTCTTGAGCTACAGGGACCTTTTATGTAATTGTTTCAAGGACGAATGGTGTAATTGTTTTGAGCCACGGGGACGATTCATGTAAATTTATGTAATTAACTCCATGCCACGTCAGATTCATGTATACAATAGGAAGATTAAGAAAGTTCGTGTATACAATAAGAAGATTAAGAAACTTCGTGTATACAATAGGAAAAAAAAAGTTCATAGCATACAATAGTAAAAGGTGGCAAGTTGGATGTATTTTTGGACAATTTTCCCTTTTTTAAACTTAAAGGGATATTTGGAGTTGTAGATGACGGTGAGGGAGGATTTGAAGTGTAGTAGTGCATGCTTTTGATGAACGGGAAAAGAGAATGATGGGATGATAATGGATTTGAGTATTAACAAGATTAAAATTAAAACTGTTGTTGTACTTGCCATGGTGGATTTTGGTTGTTCTATCTTTGATTCATATGTGCTTGTGTTGGTGGTTATTATAAAGGCAATGGAAAAGCGCACTATCATTCCTGTGTAAAAACGTGTGGGGTTATTCAAGTCCCATATTTTCTTTTTCTAAAGGTGGTACAGTTACAAGACGTTTACTGGACTTATGCTTTAAAAGACGTTAAAGAAAAAGACTTGGTCTTGGTGGAAAATAAAGTTCATCAGCTTTTCATGCAAATAAATGTGACACACACTTCCGTTAAGTTAGTGGGTTGTGTCCACATTCTGTTGTCCTTTTCACAGCCTATATCCAATATCCCCTTTTGTTTGCAGTAAAAAACCACCCATCAAGAACAAGTTCTTGATATTTTCTTATGTTCTTTTGTATGAGTATATATCTTTTTTGTGTTTCACATGTGTTTTCAAAAGACAGAAAAGGGAGACATATAAGGGTCCGTTAGGTATAGGCGGACCCATGTTGTACCAAGGTGGTCCCCGGGAAACACCTTAGAAACAAAAAACCTTAAGAGTCGATGTGGTGGGTGAGAACGTGTATTTGTTTGTGATCGTCAGTAATTACCTTAGGGTGGCTTGACTACTCAGCCCTAAACTTGGATATTATTTAGCTAATTAAATAATCAGGCATGCGTAATTAGTCTAAAGTAAAATCCCAAGTAATACTGTGTCTGTTTTTCAGTTGTAATCTCTTCTTTAACTAGTAAAACAAACATATACTATTCGATCCTTTGAGGTAAATTAATGCCATCCCTTAATACGGTGACATCGACTCTGGTTGATAGTTAACCAATCATGAAGTTGCAATATGAAACTCTAAACACTAGATCAGGGAAAGCACCTTAATTCAGAATCTAATAATATAGTTGATTATGGGAATTCTGTTAGTGATGTTCGAATGTCTTCTTCAGTCCCTGATATTTTATGGAAAGAGTTCACAGATGCATTACGCGATGATAACAATGATGGTCTACTTGTCACAAGCTCTTAGGAATAGCAGTTCGTGCCGTCTTGTTAGAAACTGGCTTTGTGGATATCGATCCTCCTTTAAAATTATCAAAGAACAATAACGTTAATGTTCAAGGGACATTTTACCACACTCTTCCGAACATTATTAGTGGACGTAACATCGAATATGTCAAGAACTCAAGATCGTATTTCAGAACCAAGGTAAGTATTGCAAGGTTTATGGGTCTTAAAATAAAGGAACTGGTGTACACTCGGTGCTTGTAGAGAAAGATAAATTACCATTTTTAAGTGTTGTATGCGCTAAAAATGGATAAATGGTTGATGAAAAGAAGTATTCGAGTTTTGGAGAAAAACCAAGGATGGGCTCGCGTTACCATTATTTATCGATTTATGTGAAAAAACTGATTCTGAACTTCCACCTTGTTTTATTAAACTACCCACTGAAATCAAACTAAAGATATTGGAATTGGTTTCTGGTGTTGATATAGCAAATGCGAGCTGTCTGTGTTCAGAACTAAGAAAATTAGCCTCGAATGATGATCTGCGGAAACAAAGGTTTTTTTAGGTGTTCTGCCCGTTCTGGTTTTCTAAGATAAATGGGAGGACTTTTAAAGAGGAACTTGCTGATTGGACAACTGATAACCGTATTGGGGTTGAGTTTTTTGTTCGATTATAAGACAAAATCCGACGCATGGTGATCCATTTGCTGCTGGCCATCCTTTCCCACGAAAAAATCCTTATGCTGATCCATATGCCCTATTTTGGTGATGGTCCTCCACTGGAAAAAGTTATGCCAAACTCTATCATGGTGGGTTCGATATGGTGGTCCTGCAGATTTTTACTGTTAAGAATGTTTGAAAACGTAATGAGCTATGTTTCCCAGCTTGTATGTTTTAAAAAAAGAAACAAACGTAACTATTACAGTGTCCATTTTAGTTCAGTGATACTAATCAAGCATGTAACAGACTAACAGTTAGGCAGTTTGTTAATTTGGACTTTGTTTGAACATTTCATATTTTAGTGCAAGTCTTTGTATTACAGCAGGAATATACATTTGTTATTTTTAATTTCCAGTGTAAATTTTATGTACTGTCTTAGCAAGATCCATAACACTAACTTTAGCATTGGTATTTGGTTCCGTGTTGCCGATGGTGGTTCTATACTTCTATATATCGTATATTTGATGTGCATTTGGTCAACTTCATTAGTTACATCTAGGGTTGTTAGTCGGGTCAGGCTGGTTGGGTTCGGGTTGAGGCTAAAAAAATACCCGAACCCAACCCTTTTTATAACTCGGGTTAGTCGGGTTCGAGTCTATCCGGGTTCGGGTCAACCCGAATATGAGTAAAATGATTAAAAAAATGCCTTAGTTCAATATGTTTACATAGATAATTTATAAAAAAACATATGAAAAAAATAGAAAATATCCTTATTCGGGTCAAGCGGATCGACCCTAACCAGATTTAGCCAAATATTTTCAACCTGATACCGACCCTATTTAGTATTCGGGTTACTCGGGTTTGACCCGAATAACCCGAATATAATTTTTGACCAGAGTAACCTGACCCGAATAGGCTTAATCGGGTTCAGGTTCGGGTTCGGGTCAACTTTTTTTGACACCCCTAGTTACATCACTTATATAGCAACATGAACGACTCCAAACGGTCAACTTAAATCAACCAAAGATATTAGTCAAATAAAGTCAAACAACTTGTGCCAATTCACCAAGGAGTACAGTGTATCCCCGGGACGTTATGTCCTAGCGAGACGTGCGAAGGTATTGAAAACGGATTTGTGATCGGGTGATTCTGAACAGGAAAGGGGAAATAAGGGTTTGAATGATTATGCTAAAGAAATATAAGTGAAAACAAGTTAAATAAACTAAATTAACTAAAACGTGAAGCCAAATTACTTAAAACGTATTTAAAAGTAAAAACGCGTACGTTTAATTAAAAATAACGCGAGTGCGCGAATAAAAAGTGAATTTATACTACGCTAATCCTATGGGTGCGAAAATTATATTTTTACAATCCTAATGATAAAAGAAAATTTTTAGAAAAAGAAAAATAATTTTTACACTATTTAATTAATTACTATTAATTAATTACTAATTATTAATTACTTTTTAATTATTTAAATTATACTAAATTGCAACTAATTATGAATTTTAACTAGAAAAATGAAAATTAAATTTAGAAAATTCTAAAATAACTTAAAACTATTTTTAAAACAGAAAATTTATTTTTCCTACTTTTTAAATAATTATTATTAAATAAAAACTAATTATTAATTAATAAAAAATAAATTAAATTATGAAAAGTGCTAAATGAAAAGAGAAAAATCTGAGAAAATTACTAAAAATACTACAAGATATCAGGAACCTAAGAAAATTATAAAAAAGAAAATTGCTTTTGTAAAAAGCTGAAAATAAGCTAAATGGCTTAAATAGAAGCTATCACTTTATTTAATTTTGTCTTTTCTGAAATTTTCTTTTTTAAAACTACTTAAATACTCAAAATAAGCAACTTTTATGAAGGGACTTTGGATGAAGCTAAAAAAATAAGCACTTTGGAAACCACAATGCTTAACAGGTTATGTATTTAAGCTTATTAGGATTTTGGTGTTTTTGAAAAAGTTAACAAAAAGCTACCACATGGATAAATAAGCTAAAACAGATAGAGACTAATTTGAAATGAGACAAAATAATGAAATAAGCACAATGGATAACCTGTTAGAAGCTTATAAGCACTTAGGCCAAAAACAGAGTATAACACAGGCCAAATTGGCAAACTTTAGGCCAATGTGAGGCCCACCAGGGTGATTGGAAGCCCAAACTAAAAGTGGATCCTAAAAGCTCAGCTTATTGGCTTTTCAGAAAGCCAAAGCTTGATCCCTGGGTCCCACAATTAAGCACAAGAGAGGGTCTTGAAGTTGGGTGGTTTATGCTGATGAATCAGCATAAGGTGGAATTTGGACAAACTAAAAAGGACTAGCAGCCCTACTAAATAAGCTACAAACTTGAAAATAAGCCCTGGTCCTTCAAGATGGCCTTGTTGGCTTTCCAAAAAGCCAAGAACCAGGAGGTGGGGCCCACTAATGAACACTCTAAGACATATTGAAATGGGATGTTTTGACTGGTCCCCTGGTGCAGGGCACACCTTTGGCCTGCAGGTCTGTTTGAGCAATAAAATAAGCCAAGAGAAAAAATCTCAAAAATAAGCTGATGGTGGATTTCAAATGTTTAGCTGGGGAACTATAACATGTAAAAAAATCAAGGCCTATCTCTAAACACAAAAATCACAAAAATTCATTCAACAATTGGATTTCTGCCAGAGGGTAAATTTTGACTTTTTAGATATTTGATGAATGTTGATTAATATGAGATTTAAATGGCTCAATCTTACTGAGATTGAAGTTACTGACTAAATGAAGGCTAGAACAACCTAGCTTATCTATTTTTAAACTTGAATGAGTGAGTTGCAGGTCTAATAACTTAACAGTTAACAGTAAAGATGGTACAAAGAGAACTTTTGACTTTTGCCTTAAGAACTACCAATTTAAAGGCTTTGACTATTCTAATATGACCCTAAGAGTATTGACTGAACCAGTTTTATTCACTGGGACCCCCAGGAACACAGTGAAACTAAAAAATCCAAACACCCTCTTAAAAACAGATTCTAACAATTTATGAAGCAAATGAAACCTACACACCACAAATCTTATAAATTAGTCTATGTTAATCTAAATTAGAGTTATATGAGCAGGAACAAACAACTAAAAACAACTATACTAGAAATTACAATTTATGATGAATTACACTAAAAATGTGGAATTTAAGAACAAGGACATAAAACCTTAACCATGGCTGAACCAAGGTTCCTTGAATCTGCTACAGCTCCAGCTTATTCAAATGGTAATTGTCCATCTTGCCATTCCAAAATTGGCCACTTCCAATAGGCTTCCACATTATTTCCTGCCAAGGTACCCTGTGGTGTATTTCTTTAACCTATGATCCTTCTTTTCTTTTTTTATATTTTCCTTGATGTTTCCAGAGTTAAAATGAGTTTATGAAAACATTTCAACCATAATTGAGCATCAACAAAGGTTTAATTAAAAAACTTCAAATTCTCATTAAATCTGAAAATGGTTCAACACTTGAATTAAAAACTGAAAACTTACATGAATTGAAATATAACAGGTTTCAAGCAAGAATTATAACTACAAGAGCTGAGTTACATGCATTGAAAACATAAGCTAAATTACACTACTGACTATTCTAACTACTGACTTTCTAACTCCTTTCTTCCTTCCACAACTTTTCCTTTTATATTGGTGAAGTAGGGTTCCTTGTGGTTCTCTGCAGCTATCCCATCAGCATTTTCCACCCTTGGATTAGAAATTATGATCTTGGTCGTTTAATTTGTTTCGACAAATTTTTTTTTCTTCGTTTTTTTCACGTTTTTTTTTCATGGCTGAAAAAATCATATATGGCATATCATATATGATATATCATATATAATTTTTCGGCCACGAAAAAAAACGTGAAAAGAACGATTTGTTTTTTGTCGAAAGTATGTCAAAGTGCCCGTCTATAGAAAGATAATTAAATGCTCGTCGCGATGGTGTAATTATTTTCGCTTAACGATTAACGGTTTAAGAGATATTTAAATTTTAAAAAATTGGTGAAATATAAAAATGTTTTTAATCTCAACCATTGCTTTCTTTTTATATAGATGATGGGGATGAGTCCCTTGGTATGTAAGAAAAGTTTTGTATTTAATATAACTCTCTTCAAAAAATATTTGTGTCAAATTTGTGAAAACAAGAACTTAAAAAAAGATGAATTAATTAATAAAACTTTAGTGGTTAAATTTTACATAAATTATATAGAGTTAAGTGTAAAATTATAAGTTTTCATATTTTTTAATAACTTTAGAAAAATAACAAATAACCCCTTACACTTTATACATTTATACTTTATAAGATGAACTTTGTTTAAAATTACATGAGTATAATATTATTTTCAGACTTTCATCTATTAAAATTACAAAATTTTGTAAATATACAAATTATTTCAATATACGTTAAACATTTTTTTAAAGCTAATATTAGTTTTAGACTTTCATCCATTAAAACGTTTTTTTTTTTTTTTTTTTTTTTTTTTTTTTTTTTTTAATATATACGTTAAATAAGGACTCATGTTATTTTATTTTAAAAGTTTAATTTATGTGTACACGGGCTTGAATATTAAATACGGCTAAACTATTGTTAACGGGAATATGAATATCAAATGTAAGCACGGATTACTGTGATATGAAAATAAATAGACGATATTATAATTATAACAACGACTTATGAAATTCTTATTTAAAGTTTATATATGGATATCTAGAAAAACATTTTTAAAAAACTTTATGAAGCATATTTTAATTTCATCAAGAGGACTTCCCTCACTACGAAAGGTGTCATGTGGATGGCGTACTGATATATCTTATATTCATGCTAATTATGTGCTACTAAACTCACACATTTTGTACAACATGATATGAATAGTTAAAGTTAAACAATAACATCAACGTCAACCTCAACATTTATGTCAGTTAAACAAAGTTAAATCTTTTAAGTAACAAATTTTTTTATAAAATATTATTGTAATAGATATTAATACATAATAAAAAATTCTGGACAAGTATTAGTTATACTTATATTACAATTTTCACGAGTAAATAAATTCTTAGATGTCCATATACTAAACTAAAATCTTAAACAAAATTGATTCATACGCAAACCCCGTGCGTGCACGGGACTTATAGCTTGTTTCTTTTACAGGATTTTACCTGCCAAAATGGATTAGTTCTGATTAAACAAAAGACTGCAAGACTGTATAAAATGTATGAGTACCTTTTGGGCTTCATTTGTCTATCTGGTATCTACCCGAACAACAAATTTCACATAGCATTAGACAAGTCACTTGGAAAGCTCGGAAGCCAACCTTGGCAAGCTACAAAGTTTTAATATCTCGCTAACATAAGTGTAGATAGTCCTACCTACAACAATGTGCCAAAACTATACTTCGCTTAGATGTATGCCAAACAAAATTTATAGAAAAAGAGCGGTTTGACGTTTTGCATCCATGTTTTGCTCAAAGAAGTCATTGGATCATCAAAAAGTTTAGGGTGTGTTTAGTTTTAATTTGGCATTCAAATAGACAAAAAATGTGGTACTGGTTTGAAATAAATGATAAATGTTTAAATGTATTGTAAGAGACAAAAAATGTAAGATTAATAAAAATTAGAGTTAACTCCATAGAATAGAAACATACTTTTAAAATTTTCACGAATTAAGTACTCGTAGCAAACTATTTTATTGAACTATCCACGTAACCAAATTTGTTACTCCCTCCGTCTCATATTTATTGTCCATATTTCCATTTTAGGATGTCTCAAAATATTTGTCCACTTTCCCTATTTAGTAAAAACTAGAGAATCAAGTGGAAGAATATTCCATTTTAGTGGTTGAAAATTAAAGTGTCCCTACTTTTATTAAACTTTGTGTATTCTCTCTCATGACAATAATTTTGAGACGGAGGGAGTACCTCACTAACATGACCCGAGTTTCCACATAATTAAATTTATTTACATGTACTTATTGTATTTTTCCATGTAGATATTATAACCTATATAAAATTACTGAACTACCCTTTTTCTTAACCTTACCCACCTCCTCCACTTGATAATCTGATATTTTTCTTTCGCATTCTTTTTTCTTTTTCACTCATTTATCAACATCATCATTCCATTTCTTCCCCAAATTCAACCATCACCACTATCTCTTATCCAGCAAATCATCCACCGTTACCCACCAACACATCCTCGCAGCGGCCCCGTCACAGTCAGTTGTCTGATTTTGCCATTTCTAGATCTAATCCGACACTACATCATATCCCACTGTCAAGCCACCATACGTACACCACCACCTTTATCTGCTTTCATTGTTTCATTTTGTTTTTCGGATCTAAACGGGTGTGTGTAATGGTGGTGATGAAGCTATATATAATATTGGTATTGATGTGGCCCCACATGGTTTTCATCACAGATTTGTGACTATCTGGTTTTAAAAAATGTATGATTTGTATTTTGTGGCTAATCATGTTGTTGAGTGGGTTGAGGTGAAACAGTTGCAGTAATTCAAAGCAAGATATGTTTATATTCATTTTGGAAAATTATTTTGCATTGAAGATTTATGGAAGGAGTGGTGGAAGTTAGATGGTGGTTGGTGTTGAGTTGTGGCTGCCATTGCCGGAAGTAGCTACTAGCCTAGCGGTGGTTTACAAACACAGCTTGCAAGAAACTGTACGAAGTCAAACATCCATTTAAATAAGGGACCCAACGAGTTAAAAGTCAAAGGACAACTAGGCAAGTCCTAGTCAGCAATTTGGTGAAGCATCAACAGACAACGCCTATTCTTTTACCAACTAGTACTTGGGTTTGTTCTATTTACTTCTGATGATCAAACTTCAAAATCCACATTAATAAAATCGATAACAATTCTCAACCACTGAATCCTTCTCCCCATCCTCTAAAACATCTTTCTCCTTAACTTCAACTATCTCTTCAACAACATCATGATTTTGATCTAATGGATCATTTGCTACTAATGGACTAGGGGCTTGTGTGCAATTTTCCAATTTCAAAGGACCTGAGTTGTATAAATGTGAAGCAGTTGATGGTTTGCAAAAACATATGAATGAAGGACAGTGGATCTTGCAGAACAAAACCCTCATGAAAATATTCTTCATTAACTATCCCATTAATTAATCACCAATATAACAATACACTAAAAGATTAAATCTTTGTTATAAAGATTCAATCTTTTAACAAAATAAAGATGACCCACAACTTAAATTTATGCTAGAAATCAAGATTCATAAAAAGATCAAATTTTTTAGGCAAATAAAAATGACCCACATGTTAAATTTGTACTAAAAGTACTTAAAAATAAAAACTTGACACCATTTTTTTTGCATAAACAAAGATCAAGTTTCAAGATTCATATAAAAATTATATTTGAAGAAAATAAAAATGACCCAGATGGATTTAAGGCAAATAAAGATGACCCAGAAGTTAAATTTGTGCTAAAACGTATTTTGACACCAATTTTTTGCAATGAAAGTGAGAAAAAAAATGGTTTTTTTTTTTATAATCAAGATTTATAAAAAGTTGGATTTTTGAGGAAAATTTAAGGCAAATAATGATGACCCAAGAAGTTGGATTTGTTGGTTGCTAAAAGTGGTGAAAGTAATAAACTGAAAGACTATAGATGCTTTGCAAGTGAAACAAGTTAAGTTTGTTTTGATGCAAAGAAGAATACTTTGTTCTCATGTCATGAATTTATTATCTACATATTTATGTTTCTTGAGTTACTTTACTTTTAATTTTTTAATGGAAAGAGTGTAAGACAAGATTTTTTTTTTTTTTTTTTTTTTTTTTTTAATTTTTTTATTATTATTATTATTTTTTTTTTGTTGTAAAATTTTAACTTCTTTGAAGTAAAGAAAGAAAGATGACATGAGGAAAGACACATTCTTGAATTTTGATTGACCCATTTGCCCTCATCATTGTACTTAGGCTAAAAGGAGCTGTGGTTATCGGGTCACTATCATATCAGCGCCTACCGCTCACATTTCACCCATTTTGGTCACCTTTCATTCATTTCATTAAAATACTTACTTTATACAAATATAACACAATAAATATCCCACGCACATTCACAAAACAAATAAAAAATATTTACTTTTTGAAAATGGACCCCACTTTTTTTCACTTCATTTTGGTGAGCTAGTCACCATTAGATTGCAATTTGGCCATGACATGCAATATATGTTATGATTGGTGGCGCGTGAAACATGATGAGTGGTGAGTGGGTCACTCCCACTCCGGATAGTCTTATATAAAAGTGTTTAGAAGTCTGATTAATCGCATGAATCGACAATACTTTGTTCCCGAGTATCACTTAAAAAATAAAGTAAACAAATGAATTGAAACAAAAATGGTTGTAGTCTCAAGTGGAACTGAAAAAGAAAGGTTAGTTGGATAATTTTAATGTAAGATATTTCATCTTAAAGTAGACTGAAAATATTTAGTTTTTGTTTCTTAAATTTTTCTTATTAAAATAACTTAAAAATTAATCATAAGTGTAACATGTTAGCTATATGTTAAGCACTATATCATCGTTTAGATGGATAAAATTAGACTTTAATCACTAATCAAGAGTTTGAATATGGTAAAAGTACAATATTAAAGAATAAGTTCTTGATTCAAATTTAATGAAATAGTTTTGAGTTGTTACCTGCACAAACATAATTACATATCATAACAATCTAGTATCATAAAGTGATTAGTTTAAGTTATACATATTACATACTAACATCTTTATCGGCATTTTTTTTTTCTAAGAGCAACAACTTTGTTGTGTAACTCTTTTTTTTCTCTTACGACGCAAAATGATCAACTTTCAAGATTGATACTCATGCAAACAGAATATGATGAAGCGATCACATGAGACGAAAGTTCAGTGAGTTGCATAACAAAACATTATTAGTTCAATAATCCTAGATAGGCAAAAACTACCATTTTACACAAAGTGAAGTCGTTATGACAAAAACCAAACCATAAAACTCTATAATCAATTAAAAATATGGATAAATCCATGAATTAATGTGATTAAAATTAAATAAAGAACATATTAAAAAAGAAACATGATTGGGAGTGAGCTGTCGAACAAACAATATTACTAGTTAATTAGTCAAAAGCTAGGAAAAGAGTACCTACAAAAAGCCACCAATTTGCTATTT
>JARVZY010010054.1:0-20102 GCA_030686995.1 Artemisia argyi | reverse complement strand
ACTGAGGACGACTTCGTAACTTATACGACGCACATAGCCAGGTTCATAAGATCCGGGAATGTTGGAAGCATCGATTGTAAGCACTGGGATTGGAAGAAATTGTGATGAGTGTGTAAATACTCATCATTTTTATCGTATCTGAACTGCCAAAACATACAAAAAACACTCAAAAACGCATCAAAATACAGAAATTATTCCAAAGTGTGTTTTATATGTTTTAGATGCAAAATGTTTAAAAACAAATGAAAAACGAACAAAGTTTGCACAATTGGCAGTTTCAGTCCCTCAAGTTTCAAAATTGACGAAAGTAGTCCCTGAAGGTTTTAAATGAAAGAAAAGTCAACCCAAAGTTTTTAAAGTCAAAAACTATCAAATTTAGACTTTGGGTGAAAAGTTTGAGAAAATTACATGTTTGGTCCCTAAAAATCCAAATTGGCATAAAGGTCCCTGAAGTTTCAGAAAATGACAGATTTGGTCCCTGGTGGATTATTTTGGATGGAAAAGTCAACATTGGTCCATGAAATTCATAAATTGCCACTTTCAGTCCCTGGTAAAAGATTTGGAGAAATTACATATTTGATCCCTAAGGTTTCAATTTTGGCAAAATAGTCCCTGGAAATTTCATTTTGGGAAATTAACAAATATTGGTACTTGGGAATATGAGACTTGGCGATTTTGGTCCTTGTAAATACTTGGGGAAAATACCACAGCCCACCCTCAACTTTAAGCCATTTACAAATTTAGTCCTTGTGGTTTTTATACTTAAACTAAATAAACAAACAAACCAAAACCACTCTTTATCCCACAACACCCCAATCCAGTACCCCATTCCCCAGCCCACCACATTTCTCCCCAAGCCATGTACCAAAACAGCCCACCCCCTAAAAACCTTACCCCGTTTTTATTAATTCCCAGTCAACCCCCCCATCTTTGACCCTTCTCCTCCACCTCACCACCCCACTAGCCTGCAATCCCTGCTACCCCCATCATCTCATCCTCTGCCAACATCAACACCCTAACCCTACCCCTACTCTAATCACCTCAAAACAACAACAAGACTCCAAATCCCCCCCCCCCCTGCCAAAGTTATCAGCCCCCAACTTGCTTATATCTGTTTTCCCGCCAAAAGCAAATAGAAGGCTCAGATCAATCTAACTTATCCAACGGCCTAGAAAGTAAGTGGGATTGTACCAGGGACACTTTTGGAAGAATATAAAAGAAGAGAAGGCCTGAAGTGGAGGGGAGTGCTAGATAGTTAAAAAAAATTAGTTGTAGAGTAGTTTCAAATCTCGAATTTAATGTAATTTAGTTCTCAGTTGTATTTTTAGTTAAGAAAGGGTTGTAATTTACATTTGCAGTGTATTTGTAAACTCTTTTAATCATCAATTTCAGTTGCCCTGTTTAAATCAATATTCACCCTTTACTTTTGAAATTTCAAATTAGTTTTAAGATTGTTACAAGTTGTTTAAATTTGGTAGTTTGAGCTTATTTCTGTAAATGGTAAGCTTTTGTAAGTTTATTAGCATTAATTCCACTTTCAAATTAAATTCACTGAAAAATACCAAAAATAGAAAATAAATAAAATAAAAAGCAAGAAGAAGAGTACATGAAGCAGGGAAGCATGGTGATGGTGTAAAGGTTCTGTGGAGAGCCTATAAGTGGTAGTTTATGGTCCCCTTGTTTCATTATCTCAAGCTGGGATTTCATTTGTAAGACCAAATCTCTTTAAGCTTACTGTGCAATTTCTTATTGACTCATCATTCTGCTTGTTTCTAGTTTAGATTAGTTTATTTATGATTTATGGTGCTTAGTATTCTTATTGCATATCTCATAAGTCTTTAGTTCATGCTCCTGTTGTTTCATTGTTAGATTAGCCTGATTAGCTTATGCATGTTTACTCATTGTATACTGCTTAGTAGGTAGTCAGCTGTGCTTAAGCAGTAATAAAATAGGATAGTGTATGCTAGTTTATCAAATTGGAAGTCCAAAACAATTGCTTCCTTTGAAAACACCTAGACAGTCCCCACAAAAGGGGTGTTGGTTTAACTCAGTCCCATGGGAACTGGTTGTTATTTCATTGTTGGTTTAGTGTAGGTAGGTTGTATTAGGCCAAGTTAGGTTAGGACAGGTCTCAAAACCAAGTTTCAATAACAAGAAAGTCAAAATCACTCCTAAACTTCACTTAGGATTTAACTGTCAACAGTGGAAACCCAAAAACCAATCACAACAGCTCATAATTGGTTAATTTAAGTTGGATTAACTTTGTTTTAGCTTAGAAACATGTTTTAAGTTTGTTAGATTCATCACAAGTTCACAAAAGTCAATAATCCAAGGTTTTCTTAAAAAGTCAAATGTTCTATGTTTTCTGAAAAGCCAAAAATTACAAGAATTTATTAGAATTTTGTGTTCACTCTAAAAAATGTGAAACTTGTTTTAATTTGTTGTCTATTAGCTCTAATTTGAGGTTCCAATCTCACTTGATTTTTGCAAATTTTAGCCTGGTCCCCAGCTTGCCTCAAAAACACATGCAGGGCAAAGACTGCCCCCTGCTGCAGCAGTTATAGCAGCCACCACACCACTTGGTGGTGGTTTTCTGGCCACCATGGTGGTCCCCACAACCCCCAACTTGGTTCCTCCCAACTCCCCTCCTACCAGAGATTAGATATTGACCATTGGTTTTGACTTGGGAATCACTGGGTCCCACCTAGAACCACATCACAAATCTGTCCCACTTTTCAGCTTCCAAGCAAAAATCCAAGTGCTTATTTTGACCCATTGGTTTATTCTGAGGTCAAGTTGTGCTTTTTCAGCTTATTAATGTCTCATTAACTTAGTTGGACCAGACTTAACCATTGTGGGTCCCACTTGAAGCCATTTTAGCTTATTTTGCCTTTTGGTCAACTTTGGTCAACTGTCTCAACTCTTGGCTTTTTCTCAGCTTATTTTTAAGTTCCACATTACTTGTTTTTACAAAAGTTTTTAGTTTTTAGGTATTAAATAAGTTTGTAAAAGAAAAAATCCAAAAAAGCCAATTTAAAATTAAGTGATAGTTTCTATTTAATGTAATTTAATTTTCATTTTCATTTTTAATTTTTGTTAAGTACTTAGCTATTTTATATTTTTATTAAATTCCTAATATATTAAAGTTATTATAATAATTTTTTCAGATTTTTATTTTATCATTTAGTATTTATTAGAATTAATCCTAGTTTTATTAATTATTAATTAATAATTAGTTTAAAATAGCATAATTAGTTTTTATTAAGTAAAACCTAGTTTTTATATTTTTTATAGCTTTTATATGTTATAAAATAATTTTAGAAATTTTATTAGAATTTTTACTGTTCATTTAGTATTTTTCTTAATTTAAAATAGTTTAATTAGGTAATTAATGTTTAATTAGTAATTAATTAATAGAAAATTCACAAAAAGACAAAAAACACTTATTTTTATTTTTAAAACTTATTTTTAGTTATTTTATAATTTTAGAAATTTTATTTTCATTTTTCTAGTATTAAATTATATTTAAGTGTTTTAAATATTAATAATTAGTGATAATTAGTATTTAATTAATATTAAATAATTAATTAGGGTTAAAATTTATTTTAATTTCTAAAAATTTTCTTTTACCCTTAGGTTTGTAAAAAAGTCATTTTCACTCCCTGGGTGTTTTCAGATTTCCGTTTTTACTTTTTATTTCGTACGTTTACGTTTTATTTAAACGCAACGTACACGTTTTTAAGTTTTAAACGTTTCTGGCTTTTCAAACTTTCCAGTATTGTTAATATAGTGTATTTATGCTATTATCTTTCATATTCCAGTAGTGTAATCATCACAACTCACTTATACCCATTCCTGTCCAAATTCACCCGATCACAAACCCGTTTTAATACCATCCACACCTCGTCGGGACATAACGACCCGGGGAAACCCTATACTTCCACGGAGATTGATTCTAAGCTGTTTGACTATTATAGTTGACCATTCACAAGTGGTTGACCAATAATCGTCTGACGGTTTAGCACCGATCAAATTGCCCAAAAGAATGGCAAGGGCAATTTTACAGAGGTGATAAAAAATATCCAACTATAATGCTTGAAGTTGTTGCGTCTTATGATTTGTGGATTTGGCATGCGTTTTTTGGTGTGGCAGGTGCGAATAACGATCTGACCGTTTTATATAATTCTCCTTTATTCGACGACCTGATTGACGATGTTGGCCCTCAAGTTCCGTTTGAAGTACACGGACGTACATTTAAAAATGGCTATTATCTAGCAGATGGAATTTACCCGCAGTGGGCATCGTTTGTCAAGTCCTTTACTGTTGCAACCAACCCAAAACACGCCGCATGGAAAGCGAAACAAGAAAGTGCGCGAAAAGATATCGAAAGAGCTTTTGGTGTCCTACAAGGACGTTGGCATATTATTGCCCAACCGGCGCGTGCATATACTGTGGGCAAGTTACGGAGAATCATGTACTCGTGCTTCATAATGCATAACATGATTTTGAAAGATCAACATTTTCATATAGCCGACGCTGCCGAAATGTATATTCCGCCGACACCAAATATACAACAGTCATGGGTCGAACGTTGCGCAACGCAAAGAAGAAAAACAAAGAACTACATGATAAACGCACACACTCAAGGCTTCAACTATGTCTCATCGAGCATGTTTGGCAACAACAACAATGGGAAGAATTTCAACGAAATAATAATAATTAGGTTCGGTTTTTAGTGTCGTATGTGTTGTATTTTTTTCCGTATCGTATTTTTTTTCCGTACTGTAACTTTTTAATTTGATGAAATAAAATTAGTATGTTTTTTTTATTTTTTAGTATTTGTGAAATAATTTAATTTATTTAAAGAAATGAATAAAAAAATAAGTGTGGGGCCCGAATGGAAAAGTGGAGGTTTGTTGTTTGGTGAGGGGGGTTTGTTGTTGTTAGTTCAAGTTGAGGTGTTTTGGTGATGTGGCATGGTGGGGCCCGAATGGGGAGCCAAGTGCTTGTTGTTGCACCTTGTGCTCTAAGTTGTAATAAGAAATAATATTATAGTTACTAAATGCAAAAGATACAAAAGTTGATTGTCACTTTGGAATTTGAAAAACATAAAATTGAGTTTACATCCGGAGAGAACAAATTAACTGGGCATAGATACACCTACTCACTGGGTAGTTTTCCTGGATGAGGTAGCATTCAGTCATTAGGAAAGAATGAACAAAATATTAATTATGCTTTTCTTTTTTTTTTTGCCACATATTACATGTAAGCATTAATTATATTTTTAGTCATTAGATAGTTTACCGACCGGGTGTATTAAGTTTTGTTCAGCAAATTAAGTTTACATATATACCAAGCAAATTATTTTCACACTTACCAATACCTCTCCTAAAACCTATATCCATACAATACCAATATGAAATATACACACTACATACTAACATTGGCGGATAAAGGATTTAGATCGTATATGGCACGATTTTGGGTTCCCTTTGCTTTGCGAACAGTTCTTAATTTGGTTATCCATTTATTAAGATAAAACTACGTATTGAGGTTTAGTTCTCGGATCGAAGTAGCTTAAACATAGTATATAAATAACAATAATCTTTTAAGTCATAAATAAATTAGAAAGTTTGCGACATTTTTATTGCTAAAGCTTTTTTACAAAATCAAACTAATAAAGTTTCTAAAATTTTGATAGAAAATCTACATAAACAAATTCAAAGACCCCTTATTCTCTTATGGCCTTATCCGTTGCTCCGTACATCTATCATCTCTATGTTAAGAAAAGACAAAGAAAATTGGCTAAAGGACAAATATGTTGAAAACATTTTAATGAATAGTGCGTCCTCTTCCACTTTTTTTTTTTTTTTTTTTCAATAAGAAAACCAATGTTTTAAAATCCGGGTCGACTCGGCCGGTTCAATCAGTCGAACTGGGAACCGGTTGGGAGACCGAGCCGGAGGTAAACGAGTTTTTGGCTATTTCGGAACTGAATTAAACCGGCGGGTGCGTAACCGGCTGGATCAAGGCTTACTTGTATAAATTTTTATAGTTAATGAAAAGCTCTTAGATTTCATAAGCTAAAACTGACCCCACGTCACAACCCTTTCATTTCCCACTCAAATCCTTTCATTTTAAGCACATGACTGAAAATCTCACAAACCATGTGAGGTAGTAATTTTTAGTTTCTTTATATTTACTTTGCATAAATGTTGTTTCATTAAATGTTATTTAACTATTGCCTTGAAAAGTTTGGTTGACTAATTTGCAAGTTTTGGTCCATCTGATACTCCTTTTTATTGTTATTGAAAAGTCTTAAAATGTTTATTATTGAATGTTGTTTCATTAAATAGAGTATTTACTTATTTAGGGAGTAGTAGGGCTGAGCAAACGGACCGGCCGGACCGGACCGACCGACAAAACCGACCGGACCGAGACCGACCGGACCGGACCGACCACATTCGGTCCGGTCCTCGGTCTAAGCTTTTTGCCAAATTCGGTCTCGGTCCGGTCGGTCCGGTCCGGTCCGGTCCGGACCGACCAAAAACCCGAAAAAACTTGCCTAATTGGACCGGACCGACCGAAGACCGACCGGACCGAGACCGGACCGAGACCGGACCGACCATATTCGGTCCGGTCTCGGTCTATGGTTTTCCGGTTCTCGGTCTTCGGTCCGGTCCGGTCTTGGCCGGTCCGGTCCGGTTTCCGACCGATGATCACCCCTAGGGAGTAGTAATTTGTGTTGGATTACTGATTATGTATCATTCATGTATATACAAACATAGCTCTAAGTTTAATTGTTGTTTTGGGTTGACTTTGGATTGTTAAAGTGTTGTTTGGGTGGTATGTTATTAGAGCATTCGGTAAGATCACCACGTACCAACCCACGTTAAAGCTTAAAATTCTGGCGTTAATTGGTGCGTTAACATACCGTGCACCGGCGTTAATGGTACGTTAACGTGGAGGGTTAAGGTAATGACGCTGCGTTAAAGGGTGTTTTTAATTTACACTTTCGCCCCCATGATTGTTTGTGTGTTTTGTTTTTGATGTGTTTGTGTGAGTGTGTTTGTGTGTGTTTTCAGTGTGTGTGTGTTTGTTTAGTGTGCATACAGGTCTGTCACGATGGGGAAGATGATATATGTTTCAAATTTGCAGTTTAGTCCTTGTGGTATTGTGGTGTTTACATTTTACACCCTGTGTTTTAGTAGCATTTGTTTTTTAATTCCTAACATTTTTTTTTTTTAAATTTTGTATTGTAATTTTTAAGTTTATTAATGAAATATTAGGTTGTTGAATGAATGAAATAGTTAATGAAATATTTAAGTTTACTAATGAAATTTTTAAGTTTTTTTAATTTTGTATTGTAATTTTTAAGTTTATTAATGAAATATTAATTTGTAAATTGAAAAAGGGTGTTTAGTTAAAGTGAGTTATTGTAACGAGTGTTTTTTGGTGAGTTAAGGTGAACATGTTAAAGCTGATATGACGCTCACGTGACAGTGCGTTAAACTTTAACTCAGGGTTATTATACCCTTTGCTCTTATGGTTAACTCATCTCATCTTCTTTTTCATAAAACTGGTTTGACTCACAGATTGAACTGGTGACCCGATAGCTCAACCGGGTTGATTAAAAAACCAGGTTTTAAAACATTGAAGAAAACCCAGAAATTTTTTTCTCTACAAAAAAAGTGTATCACTTTCGAAAAACCAAAAATTTTCACAACAAGGACACTTGGTCGCCTACAACCGTACGTGGTGGCACGTGCCACACGTTGATCCACTCCTGCATACTGCTAAACTCTTAGGATAAACGATAAATCACCATATTGCAAACATGTTTCTGTTGCGTCATTACAAAACTTTAATTGTCATAGGATGTAGGCCGGTCGTCGACAAGTTCAAGCTCTCAACCAAATCAAAGGTAAGCAACGAGACCATTGGCCTCGATAAACGGGTTGAGCGTTCAACCACCGCCAACAAATCCGGACACCAAACTGCTTCTGGTTCACGAACCCCTTGCCATTTAGCTTGCATGTATTTTAGCTTGCGCCATGGAGCAATGTGCATTTTCTGATCTTTCATACATTTTTTGGATGAGACACAAAGTATCTTAATCAATGCTTCAAGTCTTTCAGTTTTCCCAACGTATATTTCTGGTAGCCGGCTCATGAGACAGTTATATTCTTGGCTAGCCTTAACCAATTCAAATTCGGCCCGAATATTTAACTCAATAATCACTCGTATAACCCCTTTCTTCGAGTTTGAAGTGTCCAGTACCTCTATATAGGTGTGTTCACCTAGAAATTAGTCAAAATAAAAAATGAGTTAGTAACTTTAATTATAATATATAAGTAACTATATAGAAACATTGTATACAGTTGATTAATAGTTAAATAATTTATCAAAACTGTACCTGCTGGGATTTGTTTTATATTCATCCACTTGGCCTTGCAAATGCCACTATTGTAGCCTGCCCGTCGCAATCGGTTGGCGATTTCCCTCTGGAAACACCTTCGGCAGCCATCAGCCACAATCGTGCTACAGTCACAACAACAAATAGAGACCATTTTCATCTCCTTAACTATCTCTTTAGTTGCCTGCCTAACTTTTGACTCGAATGAACTAGTTCTATACAAATTCTCCTGCAAAAACGAAAAAAAAAAAAAAAAAAAACCAAAAACCCGGGGTCAACAAGCAAAACCAACAATTTATTATTTCTGCTTAGATGGGATAACATTTTAATTGATAAAAAAATATTTACCATGAGAAGTTGTTCTTGAGATTCCCAGAACAATCTGTGTTCCTCCGGATCACTCAGATTTTCATCGCCTTCAAAGTCACAATTGTTGTCATAGCTATCACCCGAATTGCATGAAGTTCCTGATGAGAGTTCACTCTCTTCAACAAACTCAAAAATCATATTGGCTAAACTTTCATAGCTCAGACCAGCTACAGGGGATTTGGTTTTTACTCCAGGCATGTTTACGTGTCTAGATTCTGTTGGTCGAACTATGTTTGTTTGATACTCTTGCAACCAAATCAAATGGTTTATATAGTGAAGTTTTAGCGGGTTGGAGGGCCCTGCGAATATGACATGGACGAATTAATTATATGCTTTGTGCATTACTTTAGACCTTTAGTGAACTTTTTGCCAACTTGGATCATGACGTACGATAGTAAAGTTTATCTTCTTTCTTTTATTAATTCAAAGAATATATTTACTATGATTTGGATAAAGTTATAGTAATTAAATCAAGTTTGACATCAAACACTATACCTTTATTGGAAATTTAGAGCAATAGCAAATAAAAATTTCAGTTGATTCATTTCGTTATGCATGAACTTTATTAATATGTAGATCGTGATTCGGAATTTCGGAGTATACCTCCCAGCTTAAAAAATTCGTTGATGAATCCAAACTTTGAAAACTCTATTCATCTTTGCTTATTTAGTAATAACATACAACAACATAACTTCATGATATCATTAATTGAAGTCACGAAAGATATGTAACCTGGACTTTACTGGATCATTTAGATGTACAGTACTAGCACAATCATGTTGAAAAAATTGAGCTCTCAGTGGCTCGAATGGGTCTGACCCAAGCTCAATCAGATTTCAAAACGTGTGATTTTGTTCTCTTAAACCTCTAGTATCATTCTAGAGTTTTGACTTGGTTACTTCGAATGCATCATCGTCTTTCAAAAATAACATAACTGCATATCAAAACTATAAAGGAACACGAGGCAGGCAGAACCCGTGCTACGCACGAGCTAAGAATCTAATTGTTAATCATGTATTTTTTCTGTATATTGGCGAGAGTATACTTAATTATTGTTTAGTATGTTGTATGAAATGTTTTAACTTTCTTGTATAAAAATTTAAAAGTGTTTGATGTTGTTTTGGTTTTGCGGTGTTGTATTCTATATATGGGCTTTTGGCTATTAAGTTGTGATGTCTTTGTTTCTTTTGGCCTATTACTTATTTGCATGATAAAAAATGGCTTTGTTTCTTTTGTTCTATTACTTAGCCCTACAATACTTGTCTATTAGATGATTTTTGCATGGTAATATAAAGCACACGGGGTCTATCTAATTGGTTATAGTTTAATGTGCGTTAAATATTTTTGTTATTAAGTTTGTGTAATAATGTATGTATAATAATGCCATATAAACTGTATAAAAATCGTTACAAACCTTTTTAGCTCCATCTAATTTTATTGTACAACTAAATTCATTGAAAATTAACATTGAATTATAACTAATATTAATAAATTTTATCAATAAACTCAATTCTAAATAGCTAACTAAATGAATATTAATTAACACACAATTAATAATTCCTAAAACCTTTGGACTCCACTATTATGTCTTAAACTTACTTTTTTTTTTTAATTTACAAATGGGTTTGAGCAAAAATTATATACTTTTTCTTTTTATATTCATTATTCAAGTTGCATGCTTATATAAACCAATCATGCTTAAGGGTAGTCGCTGTGGGATTAGTCAGCTCGCAATGTCGAGTCGGAAACCCATGTTGCCAAAAAAAATAATAAAAAAATAAAATAAAAAGAACTAATCATGCTTAAAAGTATCATTTAACCATTTAAATGTTGCTTTACATGCATGCTCGTGCACATTTTCTTTAATCAATTCGCACATGTGAGCTACATCAATAGAAAACACACATAAATTACTTGTATATATATATATATATATATATATATATATATATATATATATATATATATATATATATATTGCATTAGGTTAAATCATCAATTATTCTTGCAACTTTTTCAACTTCATCTCAATTCATAACCGACTTTTAATTGTATACTAATTACTAAATATCATGTGATAAATTCCGGCAAGTCTTGCACTTCCATCTCGATGTTGTATATACTTCACATTAAATGCACCGGTTTTGTTTTTCGATAAAAGTTTGAACTTTTGCTTATGTTTAAAACTCAACTTTTTTATTTGATATTATAATTTAAAAACGGATTTAAGTTAAAATTATGCATTTTTTCCTTTCTATTCATTACTCAATGTGATATTTTTAATATGTCGTATTTTGCTATTATGGCAAACTCATTTAATTAACGTAAATATTGGTTTCTCACTAATGATCAATGTTGCAAAAATCGGCCGAATCGGCCGATTAATCGCTAATCGGTGATGCACCTTGTCGATTTTTGAAAATCGGTGAAAAAATCGACCAAGGCAAAAAAATCAGAAAAAATGGGTCAAAAATCGGCCGAATCGGCCAAAAATCGGTCGAATCGGCCAAAAATCGGCCGAATCGGTCAATTAAAAAAAAATAGAAATTTAGGCATTTTACTTAATTTGGGGATCGTTTATTTCACTTATAACGTACAATGGGCCTCATAATCAGAATTGAAGCCTTTTATTGAGGTTTGTAAACATAGAAGGCTTGGAATCAGTTAAGATCTTTAATTTGCTCTCTAGAAATTCCCAAAACAGGCAGGAAATGCCAAACCGATTAATCACCGATTAATCACTGCCTTGACCGATTACAGGCTGCAGAGTGGTCGACCGCCCGACTACCGATTCACGATTTTTGCAACATTGCTAATGATTCTACATATAGATAAAAGAAAACACTTTGCGATGCGCAACCTTCTTCTTTTCAATAATAATTCAATTGCAGCGATAAATTTATTCTAATATTTCCCAAAGAGCATTAGAAAGCAACTACTTAAATAAACTAATCACGCTAAAAAGTATCATTAACCATTTAAATGTTGCTTTACATACATGCTCGTGCACATTTTCTTGAAACAATTCGCACATGTGAGCTACATCAATAGAAAACGCACATAAATTACTTGTATATGAAAATGTATTAAAATAATACATATATCTATCTATATATAAATATATATATGCTTATCTATAACAATCACCTAAATATGTAAGAAACAAAGAAAATAGTTGGTATCCCAATATATGGTTTCATTTATCTGAGCATGCATGATCTTGTGTGATTTTCATAGTACCTGCATATGATAACTAAATTAAGAAAATAAGAAGACCAAGTTAATTACAAAGATCTAAAAGATGTGTGAATCATCTCCAAAATGTTGCAAAAGATAATTTATATACCGCTACCAACAATCAAATATCTAAAAGATGTGTGAATCATTTTCAAATGTACATACTAAATGTGATTTTGGCCGGTTTATATAGGCATGAATTAGGTTAAATCATTAATTATTCTTGCAACTTTTCGCAATCCTTGCACTTCATCTAACCAACTTTTAATTCTATACTAAATGCTATGGTGATCAACTCGGGCAACCCTTGCACTTCACCTCCTTTCACGATTGTATAGATATTATGAGGCTGCATTGAATTCCGAGCATTAGCTATCTTGTACTCTATGCAACTACTAAACGACTCCAACTTATTTCCAACTCTAAAACTCTATCATCATAACTCCACATTAAATTTAGGGACTGAATCTTATAGTATTACGAGGCAGGCAGAACCCGTGCTACGCACGGGCTAAGGATCTAATTGTTAATCGTGTATTCTTTTTGTATATTGGCGAGTGTATACTTAATTATTGTTTAGTATATTGTATGAAATGTTTTAACTTTCTTGTATAAAAATTTATTAAAAGTGTTTGATGTTGTTTTGGTTTTGTAGTATTGTATTCTATATATGGGCTTTTGGTTATTAAGTTGTGTTGGCTTTGTTTCTTTTGACATATTACTTATTTTCTTGATAAAAAAATGGCTTTGTTTATTTTGGTCTATTACTTAGCACTACAATGCTTGTCTATTAGATAGTTTTTGCATGGTAATATGAAGCACACGGGGTCTATCTAATTGGTCATAGTTTAATGTGCGTTAAATATTTTTTTTTATTAAGTTTGTAAGTTAAAGTTTGTGTAATAATGTATATATAATAATGTCACATAAACTGTATAAAAATCGTTACAAATATTTTTAGCTTTATCTCATTTTATTGTACAACTAATTTTATTAAAAATTAACATTGAAGTCTAACTAATATTAATTAATTTTATTAATAAACTCAATTTTAAATAGCCAATTAAATGAATGTTAATTAACACACTATTAAACCGAAAACCTTTGAACTCCACTATTATGTCTTAAACTTAATTTTTTTAATTTACAAATGGGTTTGAGCAAAAATTATATACTTTTTCTTTTATATTCATTATTCAAGTTGCATGCTTACATAAATTAATCATGCTAAAAGGTATCATTTAACCATTTAAATGTTGCTTTACATACATGCTCGTGCACATTTTCTTTAATCAATTCACACATGTGAGCTACATCAATAGAAAACACACATAAATTACTTTTATATGAAAATGCATTAAAAAAATACATATATCTATATATATTGCATTAGGTTAAATCATCAATTATTCTTACAACCTTTTCAACTTCATCTCAATCCATAACCGACTTTTAATTGTTTACTAATTACTAAATATTATGTAATAAATTCCGGCAAGCCTTGCACTTCCATCTTGATGTTGTATATATTTCACATTAAATGCACCGGTTTTGTTTTTCGATAAAAGTTTGAACTTTTGCTTATGTTTAAAACTCAACTTTTTTATCTGATATTATAATTTACAAACGGATTTAAGTCAAAATTATGTATTTTTTCCCTTTCTATTCATTACTCAATGTGATATTTTTAATATGCCGTATTTTGCTATTATGCAAACTCATTTAATTGGCGTAAATATTGGTTTCTCACTAACGATTCTGCATATAGAAAAAGAAAACACTTTGCGATGCGCGACCTTCTTCTTTTCAATAATAATTCAATTGCACTCGATAAATTCATTCTAATATTTCTCAAAGAGCATTCGAAAGCAACTACTTACATAAACTAATCGCGCTAAAAAGTATCATTTAAACATTTAAATGTTGCTTTACATACATGCTCGTACACATTTTGTTGAATCAATTCGTACATGTGAGCTACATCAATAGAAAACGCACATAAATTACTTGTATATTAAAATGCATTAACATAATACGTATATCTATATCTATATATATGCTTATCTATAACAATCACCTAAATATGTAAGAAACAAAGAAAACTGTTGGTGTCACAATCTTTGGTTCCATTTATCTAAGCATGCATGATCTTGTGTGATTTTCATGGTACCTGCGTATGATAACTAAATTAAGAAAAAAAGAAGACCAAGTTAATTACAAAGATCTAAAAGATGTGTGAATCATCTCCAAAATGTTGCAAAAGAGAATTTACATACCGCTACCAACAATCAAAGATCTAAAAGATGTGTGAATCATCTTCAAATGTACATACTAAATGTGATTTTAGTGGGTTTATATAGGCATGAATTAGGTTAAATCATTAATTATTCTTGCAACCTTTCGAAAACCTTGCACTTCATCTAACCGACTTTTAATTCTATACTAAATGCTATTTGATCAATTGGCAACCCTTGCACTTCATCTCCTTTCATAATTGTATAGTTATTATGAGGTTGCATTGAATTCCGAGCAATAACTATCTTGTACTCTATGCAACTACTAAATGACTCCAACTTGTTTCTAACTCTACAAACTCTATCATCATAACCAAGTATCATTTAACCATTTAAATGTTGCTTTACATACATGCTCGTGCACATTTTATTTAATCAATTCGCACATGTGAGCAACATCAATAGAAAACACACATAAATTACTTTTATACAAAAATGCATTAACAAAATACATATATCTATATATATTGCATTAGGTTAAATCATCAATTATTCTTTCAACCTTTTCAACTTCATCTCATTCCATAACCGAATTTTAGTTGTATACTAATTATTAAATATCATGTGATAAATTCTGGCAAGCCTTGCACTTCCATCTCGATGTTGTATATACTTCACATTAAATGCACTGGTTTTGTTTTCGATAAAAGTTTGAACTTTTGATTATGTTTAAAACTCAACTTTTTTATCTGATATTATAATTTACAAACGGATTTAAGTCAAAATTATGTATTTTTTCCTTTATATTCATTACTCAATGTGATATTTTTAATATGTCGTATTTTGCTATTATGCAAACTCATTTAATTGGCGTAAATATTGGTTTCTCACGAACGATTCTACATATAGAAAAAGAAAACACTTTTCGATGCGCGACCTTCTTCTTTTCAATAATAATTCAATTGCACACGATAAATTCATTCTAATATTTCTCAAAGAGCATTCGAAACCAACTACTTACATAAACTAATCGCGCTAAAAAGTATCATTTAACAATTTAAATATTGCTTTACATACATGCTCGTACACATTTTCTTGAATCAATTCGCACATGTGAGCTACATCAATAGAAAACGCACATGAATTACTTGTATATGAAAATGCATTAACATAATTCATATATCTATATCTATATATATGCTTATCTATAACAATCACCTAAATATGTAAGAAACAAAGAAAACAGTTGGTGTCACAATCTTTGGTTCCATTTATCTAAGCATGCATGATCTTGTGTGATTTTCATGGTACCTGCGTATGATAACAAAATTAAGAAAAAAAGAAGACCAAGTTAATTACAAAGATCTAAAAGATGTGTGAATCATCTCCAAAATGTTGCAAAAGAGAATTTACATACCGCTACCAACAATCAAAGATCTAAAAGATGTGTGAATCATCTTCAAATGTACATACTAAATGTGATTTTGGCCGGTTTATATAGGCATGAATTAGGTTAAATCATTAATTATTCTTGCAACCTTTCGCAACCCTTGCACTTCATCTAACCGACTTTTAATTCTATACTAAATTCTATGTGATCAATTCGGGCAACCCTTGCACTTCATCTCCTTTCATGATTGTATAGTTATTATGAGGCTGCATTGAATTCCGAGCAATAGCTATCTTGTACTCTATGCAACTACTAAACGACTCTAACTTGTTTCTAACTCTACAAACTCTATCATCATAACTCCACATTAAATTTAGGGACTGAATCTTATAGTATTATAGATAGATTCTTAAATGATCATTTTAGAACGCTAAATTCCTGAATAGAAATTTTAGAACACGGCTAATCAAAATGATAAAAGTTAGCTCTTACACAATCCACGACCTTCGTTTCTTTTTTCTTTTCTTTTTTCGTTATATATTTCATTCATGTATAAATTCGAACGTAATGAATGGATCGATCACATGCAGGGCCATTCGTGAGTTTCCACGGCCTTAGAGCAAGGGGTACCGTAGCGTTTTCGCTTGGCGCCATTCCACCAGCCAGAAAAAACCGACGGCGCACCGTACCAGTGGTGGCGCCGTCGGTGCTCGCGCCGCAGCCATGGCTCCACGCCGTCGCTTTTTTTTTTTTTATTTTTTTTTAATTTTTTTTTGGACCGTTTGTGTTTCATTGTTTTTTTGAATTTTGCCCAAGGTACCCAACGGCTATATAGCCGTTTGTGATGTTTTCAAAAAAAAAAAAAAAAAAAAAAAAAAAAAACTTATTAATACCCCTTATTACTCGATACTTCAAACACACTTCCAACGCTACGATGCTACCGGTCGTTTAAGTATTGGTGCTGTTTTGAAGTGCACATCCGCCATACGCCAATTGGCGTACGACAATGCTCCTGATGCATTTGATGAGTACTTGCAAATTGGTGAACGTTGTTCACGACAATGTTTAGAGTACTTTACTAAATGCATACATGTTTTGTACAATGAAAAGTATCTTAGAAAGCCCAATTCAGATGACATTGAAAAAATATATGCATTACATGAAGAAAAACATCACCTCCCGGGAATGCTCGGGAGTATAGATTGTATGCATTGGGATTGGAAAAATTGTCCAAAGGCTTTACAAGCTCAATTCAAAAGACGTGATCATAAATACCCAACTATTATGTTGGAAGCGGTTGCAGATCAAAGAATATGGATTTGGCATGCATATTTTGGGGTTCCAGGTGCAAATAATGATCTTAATGTGTTATATGGTTCCCCTGTATTTGATGATGAACTTGCCGGTTTAGCTCCAGAATGTCCGTTTGAAGTAAACGGACATACATATAACAAATGTTACTATTTAGCCGATGGCATTTATCCAACATGGTCCGTGTTTGTGAAAACGTTTACTGTTGCAAGGTCAGAAAAGATATTGAACTTCAAAAGGGTTCAAGAAAATGCTAAAAAAGATATTGAACGAGCTTTCGGAGTCCTACAAGGTCGGTGGGGGATTATACGATAACCCGCACGTGCTTTGCAAGTCAACACTTTGAAACTAATCATGTATTGTTGTATAATGTTACACAACATGATATTGGAAGACGAAGGATTCGAAGTGAATTTAAGAGACACATTCGTCGATCCACACCCGAACATGCCAGAAACTTGGATCGAAAGATGTGATTTACATATTAGAAAAAATAAAGAACTTCAATTCGAGATCGAAAAGTTCACGACGACCTTCGACAAGACCTTGTTGAGCATTTATAGAACTTGAATAATTAGTTTGTATTTTTTTTTCTTTTAACGTAGTGTGTGTTTTTTTTATATGTAATGTTTGTTTTTAATATTAATGAAGTTTATTTAGTTTATATTGTATATTTTTTAATTTAAGTAAAAGAAAAAAAAAATTAGCCGACGGCACCAGAAATTTTGGTGCCAACGGATACCCCTGAAATGTGGTGCCGTGGAGCTTTTTGTTGACGTGGCAGCAATTTTTTCCCACGGCACGTGCCTGACGGCTCAACGGTACCTAATGCTCTTAAGCAAAATTTTAATGCTAAAAATGAAAGGATAATTGAATTTATTTATTTATTTTAACATGCATGGAACACGTAGAAACTTAAGTCACAAACTTTTTTTTTAAGCTTCTCTTTATGTAAAGAACTCACTTTTTCTTTTCTATTCTAGAGACTTTGTTTCTTTTGTTTGTTGTACTTGTAGTGTATAACAATCTTGTTTCTACTTTCTAGTCTTCTCTCTTTACTTTAGTTCTATAAATTACGTAAGACAACTAATACTAGGTATATATGAATATCTATGCGTAAAATATATATATTTATGCAATCGTCATTCGCGATAGATCTAGATTACATATATTAATAGTAATAAATTAACAAATATGTCGACACCTTAACAGATAATATGAATTAACTAATGTTGAGGTTTATAACATCAGTTGGATAAAGAAAAGGAAATCATCTAAAAATATAATAAACTTACTTATCAGAGTTACACAAATATCTCTTTAGTATAACTAGTTATAATACCCGTGCACGCACGGGGTTTTGAAATAAAACTTTTATCATGTATTTAATACCGAATATATTGTCTTAAAATGTATTGAACTTTACATTTATTCATCTAATATAACACATGACACTTTTAGATGGATCATATTTACTTTAGATGTTATTGTCCTTTTTTTTTTTTTTTTTTTTTTTTTTTTTTTTTTTTTAATTGTATATCAATGACGCATCTAAAGACTTGATACAAAATTATTACGATCTACTACTTATGAATCTTCTATTTTCACCCTTGTATCTTCTTTTTTTTACACGTTAGTTTTTTTTATTGATGTAAACAAATAGCATAACACGATTTGCATTTTGATGATACCATTACAAAATGTACATATTATTTGATTATAACTTTTTTAAAGTCGTGAGGTTCATTTGATGATCTCTCTGTCAATTATTTGTTAGTCTGTTAAAGTTGTTATGTTTGGGTTCTTGTATAACTAATAGTTTTAGAAATAAGTTTTTTACTGAAATGAATAGAAGCGGAGTGTTGATGACTCGTGACATAGAGTGATAAGGTCTTATTCGCTAATGGTGATTTGTATAAATTGCCTTGCTGCCATTTTGTTAATCACCACCCATAAATTGAGTCTCTATTTTAATTTCTTAAACAAGAACAGATATCGAAGCTTTTGATAATACTATATTATGTTGTTAGTTATATTGTGGACTATTATATCACGTATGTATAATATGTTGAACTATTGTAAGTTGAAAGTGTAGCAATAGCACCAATAAAGTTGACCATTATGAAACAGGTCGGGAAAGTTAAACTATCATTTACAAATATTTACATAAAAAATTATGCTCGATTCAGTATTGACATGTACAACTTTTTAGACCATATCAGAATGGACCTAATAAAACTAACGTATGCCTACAGTGTGGATGTTAAAATTTTAAAAATTGTAATATCAGTATATGAAAAATATTAATTATACTTCCAAAAACTCACTAATAACACCTCTTGAAATTAAATTTAGTTTTACAAACTATACTGAACTTCACACTTCACTTAAGATACATCGAGAATGCAACTTCAAGTAAAATGTAAGGCTTTATGTATTCTTTTGTAGAAGTATCTTTGGCGGAACATCTTTCGACTTATCCCAACGTAACCATCATTTTGCAATGACAGCCTCTATCGATAAAAAAAACACAAAAAAATTAAATTCCAAGCCCTATTTGTTAGATATTGCAATATATGATTCTCGTTTTACATGTTTAACATTATAACATAGATCATTTAAACTTATTTTGCTCGATGTTGAATGTCGTTTCACGTGCTCTGGTGCCTTTCCCAAATGCCTCTCCATTAGGAAGAAGGATGTAACTGGTATAACCGTACAAAGATGTAGCTCCAATCCCATAGCCCACACATCAGTATTCCAAGTTAAAACCTACATTTAACTCATCGTTTACTACCGGTCTATATAAAGTCCAAAATTAACGTAAGGAACATTAATAAAATATTAAAACCCACCCTTTTACAAATGACCTCAAAATAGATGAATTATCATCTAAAAAAAACATTAAAACAATCCAATCTCCATAACCTAATCAAACTTAGAACTTAATAAATATTCAAGATTTAAACAAAGAATTAGATCAAATGTGATCAATAATTTTGACTTTAGAAATTTGAACCTTTTGTTTATAATCCACAACTTAAATCAACATTTAGTGTCTTATTCGATGCCCATTAGTTCTGGCTTCTCAAATATTATTAAAGTATCGAAATGATCAGTAAAACACATTAATTAAAATCCAAAA